>CAJQUN010000002.1:19728276-20018276 GCA_907163345.1 Haberlea rhodopensis
CAAAAATATATACATTTATGCATGTGTCTAGGTGTACCAACACACCCGAGGCAATCAAAAACAAACCCACAAAAATTTTGAAAAGTGTAGATTTGAATTTTCCGTAAAATATTTATTTATGTTCGGTAAAAAAATTAACTGTGTATTTCGAATTTCTTTTTTTTTTTTCAAATAAACATTTTTTTGCATTTTGAAAGGATTTGAAATATCAATATGCTATATCATTTCAAATCTATAAATTTAAATGTATAGTTTTCAAATCATTTCCTCCAAATTCAATTACTTTTATACACATATAATATAAAAATAAAATATATTATATAAATACAACACATGATATCCATGTATTGGATTACATACACTGTACCACAACAGGTACTCTAGACGGCTAATTCTTACCTCACTTCTTCTTTCAATTCCTTTCGATATAGACCTTCAGATGAATCGATTAAACGCGTATAGTTGGGAAATATTATTGTCAGAGCATTAATATTGTTGTCATGACGATTTTCATTCATTTAATATGAAATTACTCTTGCAGCATAATAAAATGATCTGATAATAGCATAATTTTATCACTTTGGCAACGTATTTTTTAAAGATCGAATTAATTAATTAATGATTAATTTAGTATAAACAATTGATAGGGACGTAGTAATGTAACCATTTTGAAAATTTGAATAATAACTGTACACAAAATGTTTAGTTAATAAATCTTAAAATTGTGTTGACACAACTAGCTCAAATAAATTTACGAGCATTTTTCCTACAAGCTTAATTTAATTATTTTTCTTAATCACGATTTTATTGGATTGGTTTTTTGGGTATGAATTTTTTTTTTTGTCATATGATAATTGGTACTCCTCCAAAAATAATTACGAAACAGTTGATTTTTTTTATAAAAAAAAGAAAAGAAACATAGTGTCAATATTATTTTTGAAGAAAAATATTAATTTTGATTATTTGGGAATTTGTCAAAATTACTCTGTTGGGTTTCTATAACATACAAACTCTTTTTAAATATCTTAAAATTTAAATCATAAGTATTATACTAATAAAATAAAAAATAAAAAATTGCCAACTAAATAATATTATTAACGTTACTAACAGAGAAAAATCCAATTATTGGAACTATAACAAACCTTTAGTATAAATAATATCTCTTACTATTGACAACAACCGGATGGTTGTCATCATTATTCAACAATGGGTTGCTCAAATTCGAGCCCTAGTTGTAATACTCCCCACCCCTCGATAAAATTAACTATCTCTTACTATTTAATAAAGCGAGAATGCCTTATAAAATTCACTTTGATATATTTAAGTGGCCTTTCAAATTAACCCTAAAGATAAAACATATGAAAAAATAAGTATCATAATTTCCACACTTTATAAACTTCCTAATTGTCATTAATTTTTTACAACTTACTAAAATTTTATTCTTAAAACAAAACTTTAAAAAATAATATTAAAATATATATATTTGATTAGGCAGAACACTTATATTGGGTTATTTAAAAAAATAACCCACATTAAAAAAACATTTAACAAAATAACCTAAAATATAAAAACCTTAATTTTTTGAACCAAAACGCCAACCGAGTTGGCGTGTTCAGGGGTCCCGCCAACTGAGTTGGCGTGACCAACTTTGCTCTTTTATTTTTTATATAAAAGTTGGACACGCCAACCAAGTTGGCGTGTCCAACTTGTTTTTTTTTTGTTTTTTTGTTTTTTTTATTTTTTAAATATATAAAACATAATTTCAAATAAAAAATATATATAATAAAAATATGTCCTGATAAGATATAGACGATGTTTTACCATTTACCTGATAAGATGTGACATATTTTTATTATAAATTGTTTTTTTTTTTATTAGAAAAAAACTAAGATGGACATGCCAACTTGAGAAGTGATTTTAAAGAATAAAAATATGTTTGGTAATATATTTTTGAAGGAACAATTTATATTAACTTACAAAATCATGTACATTTTTGGTTTTGTGTAAAATTATCAAATTATATTTGAGTTGATATATTTTCTGGACAATGATAAGGTGAGACATATTTTTATTTTATATATATTTTATTTTAAATTATGTTTTATATATTTAAAAAAAACAAAAAAAAAAACAAGTTGGACACGCCAACTTGGTTGGCGTGTCCAACTTTTATATAAAAAAAAAATAATAGCAAAGTTGGGTCCCGCCAACTGAGTTGGCGGGACCCCTACACGACAACTGCGTTGGCGTTTTGGGTCAAAAAATTAAGGTTTTTATATTTTAGGTTATTTTTTTAAATGTTTTTTAAATGTGAGTTATTTTTTTAAATAACCCCACTTATATTGGTGATGGTTTATATTTAGCATTTGATTTCAATTGCAACGAATATAATACATATATTTATTCATTTGATATTTAGTTTGGCTTCCTCACTTCATTAGAAAGCCCATTAAAAAGGTCCATTGGGCTTTCTTTTCAATCAAGAATAATTGGCTGCCTGCCCGCTTGCCTCAGCCTAGTTGCGTAAACGAGCCGATTCACTAACTTTTTGAACATGGTCGAAAAATATTCAAAATTATCGAATTTGAGCCGAACTCGAAAATGTTCGAATATGTTTTATAGCCGAATTTGAGTCTAAATTTTTTATTCGATAGTTCATGATCCGTTCGTGAACCTTAATGTTTTATTTTATACTAGTGATCCCTTGCACGCGTTGCGTGCATATACTATATTTGTTTTGTAAAATGAGATGGTAATTATAAATTCAATTTTTTTTTTTGGCTTTTGGGAATGTAATAAACTTTTTTTATATTGATTTTGTAGTTTAATACCTTCCCAAAAATTTTTTTATGGGTATTTGTTTTGTAAAGCGAGGTGATCGTTATAAATTTAATTTTTTAATTTTTGATTTTGTGATGTAATAAACTTTTTTTAAATTGATTTTGTAGTTTAATACTAACCCAAATATTTTTTTGATGTTATTGTGATTATCCAAATTAGTAGGGGTCTTGCAGTTATTTAGCACATAATAGTAGGGGTATTTTGGATATGCAAAATGGCCATACCACTAAGGTGCTTAGCCATTATAAGATAGTAAGATAGTAAGATATAATATTTTTATATATTAATACTTAAATTTTGTTTCATCACTCATCAGACTTCGCTCACTCAAGTCTCTCCCTCGCTCCTCATGCTCACTCCTCGTTCCTCAACCTCAACCCTAATATTTCTTTCCTTGTTTTGAAAAGCTGCCGCCTGCCTCATCTCTCCGTTTACATCGCCTTCACGTCGCACAACCGCCTTCACGCCGAGCCCTCCGCCTTCACCCCCGAGGTAGTTTTTTTCTGATTTTTGTGCCAATTGTCTCCACTCTTCATCTCCCCTGCGTTGTTGATCAGAGAGTGAGGGACATTATGTTTCTCCTTTTGATTTTTGTTTAAATTGTGTAAATCCATTTCTCCTTTTGATTTTTGAGAGGCGGTGCATTCTGTTTTTCACCGGATTATGTTCGATTAAAAATTTATTGTTTAAGTTGTTTTGAGAGAAACTTAAATATTGAATTATCTTGATGACTTACTGTTTTGTTGTTTTGATTTAAAATTTTAATGTTGCTGATTTTGATGAATTAGATGGTGATAATGCAATGGTTTTTATATTAACTTGGTTAGGGGTTCGAGCTTCGAATAGAGCTTACATTTGAGTTTTTAAGGGACTAGTGTTTGCAGGTTGTTGTTGCTTTCTTCACTAGTTCACTTCAGCCGCACCCTTAATTCTGCTTGTTTACAGAATTTTGTGGATTGGAAGCCTAAACTCAACCCGTCATCTCCATATCCTTTCACATAATGGTATTTGCAAAGGAGACCGGCGGCATTAATGATGTTGCTCTTAAACCAAAGCTTCTCCTTTCTCTGTTGAGAGAGTATGTCCCCGATGAGAAGCACCCTTTTCCCAATCCTTCAGACCTGGTGTTTGTTGTGACGACTATCAAAACTCATAAATTGCTGCTTGAGTCGGGTCCAGTTGAACAAGAACTGATGGATGGCTGGAAAAAGGCAATGGATTCCTGGGACCGTCGAGTGCGTGCTCTTTTGGGTAGTCATATGGTAAGATGGATCGTGGTTTTTAATCATATTCTAGTAGAGTATCTGTATGAAAAATGTTTTAGGGAATAGAGAGGAAGCATATGCTATAGTTTCATTGTTCAATTTTTATGATTTCTGTAATTGGCATGTGCATAGCTCTTACTTCAAATAGTAACACTTATACTTCTTTTTTCACTTCATTTAACATGGTTGAAAGTTTCACTTATGTGTTTAATTAGTACGTACAGAAAAGAAAATGGGCAAAGGATGTGTGTGTGCTGGAGGTTGGACTAGTAAGAAAGAATTTGTTGAGCCACTGTCTAGAAATTTGATGCTTGGTTCATTTTTTTTATATTTGATGGCTGTACTTGGTTCTTGAACTTTAAGAATAGTGGATTTTTTTTTGTACTGAAGGTAGAGAAAAAAAGAGAAATGGGTGCTAAAATGTTTTGATTTTGTTAATGTGCTTTTAGCCAACAGACAAGTGTTGGGCTGGGATAAGTTTGCTTGGGGTGACATGTCAAGAATGCAGTTCAGAGCGCTTCTTAGCTTCATATTTGTCATGGTTAAATGAGCTACTCAATCACATCCAGGTATGATTACTGTTGAGCCCTGTAAGGTTTGGTAGGATTTCTTATTATGTGGGGTGGTATTAATCATTGTCTTGCACAGCAAATTTATTATTTCGTTTCCAAGGTTCAAATTGTTGAAAGGGCTTTTAAGACTGTGTACTCAGTTTCGTTTTTAAAATACCCTTTGAAATCAGGGAAATGTATAATATCCTGGAAAAAGGTTATTGAAGAGTAATTTGACCACTGATCTTCTAACTGAAGTTATATAGAATTTCCCTGGCAACTTTTTATGGTATTAGATTACATGTCATATGCAAAATTAGTTGCTGGGCTTTGTAGAGATTCTTTTGTAATACATTTCTACGGTGGAGGGACCACATATACCATTAAAGAGGGGTCAATTATAATGCATTTCTGTAAATAGTGCAGTTTATATGCAACTTGTATTGTTTGTTTGAAAGTCTTACTCCGTTTCTTTGGTCATTGCTAGTAGCTTCCAGCAGCTTCTCCTTTTGTGAAGGTGGCTGCTTTTGCGGCTCTATCAGATTTGTTTACCAGGTTTGTATGGCACTTTTTTAACGAAATGCTAGATTTGTCTTCTTTGTTTCTTCTGGTTAGCTGTGAAAAAGATGTATAGGTTAGTTTGTTTGTTATTTTTCATGTTTGATTATGAGACTTTGACCATATGTGCAACTTAGCTGAATATTAATATCACTTATCTACCAACATGAGTCGTGACTCGTGAGGATTATTTTCGGGAAAAATTGTGTTTTAAAAAAAACTGATCTTTGCAAAATGGGTCTTACATTTGAACGCTTTGAATCGTGTAAAAAAGAGGTGAATAGTTGATAGTTTTTAAAATTTGATTTGTTTTGGTTAGAGTTCACAAGTCCGCTGTATTTGACTTGGGCATGGCCATAATGCTGAAATTAAATGCCTCAGCAGATCGAGTGAAAATTATCCTTTTCATTAGCTTGCTCTATACCGAGTTAATATAGCTGATTGCTTCAATTTAGTGACATGTTATATATTTAATTAATAAAGTTTATGCTAATCTTTTTCTTCTCCAGTTCCTTTGTTTTTCTTTTTTCTTTTTTTACTTTAAAATTTTTAGTGTTATACCAAGATATGGTGGTGAGCGGTTAAAATTTTTGATCTCTTTCTCATATTACGAGTTAGGTTGAGTAGATTCCCAAAAGCAAAGAAGGATGGTACTCCACTGGCTTCGAAAGTTATTGAGCCAACACTGAAGATGTTAACAGCAGATAGCTCTGGTGCTGTACGTACATATATGTTGCTTTATTTTGTTTTATGTGCTAAATTAGTTCTGTCGCACATGCGGGTTCATATGTCTGTAAATGTTCTGTTTCTTGAATATTATCACTTATTTTAGTTATATTTCATCTATATTGTGGCAAAAGGTTCCTTGTTAGCTTGTTCATTACGCCTCTTCACTGGCATATTCACTGTGCAGGAACAAGCACTTAGTCTTCTATGCACCTTGATGAATTTCTTCCCATTGGCTATCCACCGACATCATGATGGTGTAAGTTCTCCATTTTTTTGCTTGATGTGTCCACTATTTTACTTTTCAGTTATGGACTTCAATGACTGATTTTTAACTTCGTGATGTAAGACATAAATTTTTTTGATTATTTTTCTTTTTTTTTTGTGCAGGTTGAGGCTGCTATTGTCTCAAAAATCATGTCTGGAAAATGCAGTGCTAGTGTTCTGAAGGTGAGAGTTTTCCCATGTTTCTATACAGCATTTTATTGGCCAAACCAGTGGGCTTAATATGGGTTTTTTTTTTCATTTGCAGAAACTTAGTTATGGCTTGTCGTTGCTTCTGAAATCAAGAGGAGACGAGGGTAGCTGGTTGTTAATGATGGATAGAATAAACAGTCATCTGAATGATGCCTTCGAAGGTCTAGAAGAAGGTATTACCGGAGGAGTTACCCAATAGGTTGTCATATTTTGTTCAAACATCGTAGCTTGTTTATTTTCTTCCAGATTCCAGAAGCAATGAGGCCTTGATGGTATTGCTTTCTTCAAGTAAAGAATCCCCACCACCACTAGGAGGATTAGTGGTGCCTGAACTGACCTCTAACCTTTCAACTAGGAGGCCTGAGCGACTTCTGGGGTCTATAATTTGTGCCTTAATGAGTTGTTGTAGCATGATGGTTACAAGTTTTTACCCTGTTGAGGTAGCATATGATTTGTTTGCTGATGCTTTTACATAGGAGAAGCAGATGAGGATTTCAAAATTGATGCATGTTAAATACCATTCGTGTTGAATGGGCAGGTTCCTGTGCCAATTCATGGTCTATTAGCTCTTGCCCGTAGAGTGCTGCTGGTTGATGGTTCATTGTCTCAAACATCATTTTCTTTCATGGGTACCCTGAAACAAGAATTTATATGTTCAGAACTTCCGCTCTTGCAGTTGCATGCTCTTGAGATTGTCACAGCAGTTGTCAAGGGTTTAAGCAGGTGAATGCTGTTAGTGTCTTTCGCTATTTACAGATGCCAAAGTTGTGTTTTAGTTCTCTAGCAGTATTATGTTTATGCAATCTTGCATTAACTTTTCCGCTTTACTAAATACCTAAATGGTATGAGTGAAGCCATCAAGCTATGTAAAATTATGCAGGTCTGAAAAGAAAGTTTAGGATCACCAAAGCCAAAAAATAAAATCCAAAATTTAACATAAACATCATTGATAATTTCGAGTCTTCTTGTCAAGGCCTGTGATTCTCGGCAAGAGGTAGTTGTTCAATGCGTAAAAGAGAATGCAAAAAAAATGATATTAATTCCAGAATAAAGAGTGAACCTAAGCATTGGTGTGTGCAGAATCATGGCGTAGATTAGTATAAACATTTGTGAAAACAGTTTGGTATTGCAGTTTGATTTCAGTTCACCTTCGGGAGTTACAACTAGTGGGAGTTTAGTTGTTAATGATCAATGTTTATTTCCATCGACCGACTGATTTTCTTGCTGTCAGTTATAGAAAGAACCGTTCCCCTTCTTGTTTTATTTTTGAAAATTAAAATTCTCCTAAATCCGAGCTGTTCATTTTGATCTCAATCATCAAGTATTATAAGATGCTTAAACCAGGAAATTTCTATTCTTTGTGCAGCCAAGCATTACCACATGTTGCAGATATTGTACGACTGCTGACAGAATACATGAGGAGATGCACATTTCCGGAGCATAGAGTGAGAGTATACTCGATAATGAAAGTCCTACTGATGTCAATGGGTGTCGGTATGCATCCAAAATATTAGAAAATTATTTTTATTTTATTTCTGGTATGCAGTAACAGTTTTTTTTATGTTTGCACTGCACTTAACTACAAGTACAGTACATCCCTGGTGCCCTTACGTACATATCTGTTTAAAAAATATAAAAATGGCTTTTGAAAATAAATTGGATCTTAAGTTCCTCATTCACAAAATTCTTGGATAAAACTGTGTGCTATGTAGGATGGATCTATCAGTGTTTTCTATTCATTCAGTGTATTACTGTTTGTTTGTTTCAGTGAATCTTCGATATTCTCGTAGTTTTCTATCATCAATGTTGTCAAAATTGTCACTAAAGGCGAATCCATTAGTAGACGAAGTATTGTAGGATCAAAGAAGCCTTAAGAGGTAGTATGAACATGAGCTAGTTTCGTGCATAACTTTATCAAGCGTGGGACATTCATGTTACCTGCACGTCTATTACCAAATCTAAATATCCTATTTGTAGGTGTTACATTTAATGGCGAAATGGAACCATCTGATGGAAACTTTGATAATTCTTGCAGCTTGATAAAACATGTAATGTCAAAAGCTAATAATTCATTTGTAAAATTTTGTCTTGAAACTATAGCCATCACGTCCTGTTGTTTTAGCTTTTGTTTGGGGGTCATTTTGGTTTCTTCTATGCTTTATGAAACTGGAAAAGGGTAAGATCTGACATTTTGAGATCCATGATCATATAGACTCAGTATTTTACAGACTGAAATTTGTATGAGAGGATAGAAGTTGCTGTGATTGGAGGCTTTGCATACTCAGTCGCAGGGTTGGGGTGGGATGGAAGGATTTAGGCGTTGCTGACCTTGAGGGGTGAGAAATTATGTTTCCATGCTGAGGTACACAATGGAAGAGGATGTTGAAAATAAAGTCTTGCTATAAAAGCCAAGGACCAGTTTACGATGTTTTCTTGGTTAAATGCCCTTATTATATGCGAACATGGTTGGCCAAACTCTTTCTCTGTGTCCTCTTATTATTATTATTTTTATTTTTCTTCTTCTTCTTCCTCCTTAATAGGGGTGCCAAATCTGTGATCATTTATCCATTTTTGTTTCTAAGTTCCTTTGAATAGGTGACATATATATCGAGCTAGTAACTTGTATCAGACATTGAGTTATATATTCACGAACTTAAGCACTATTTGGCAGGAACTGCAATTCATCTGATCCAGGATGTTATCAACATTGTATCTGTTGATTTAGATCCCCTTGATCGTAAGAAGGATGACACAAATTCCAAAGCTAGTTTGGAGGTCTTGACGAAATCTCGTCGGAAGAGAAAGAAGCATTCTAGTATGACAGGATCATTTCAAGAACAGCCTGTTAATGATGTTTTCGAAGTTGAAATGCCACAGGATTCGATTCTGGTATCTGTGAAGCTAGCTGCATTGGAGGTGTTAGAAGCTCTTCTTAGTGTGGTATGTGTCCAGTAGTCTAATGTTGCTAGATGATGACGAGCATATCATTAATTATTATTTCTCTTTTCCATTTTCCTATTTTCTCTCATGAGTCTGATACCCCATTTATAATCATTTGGTTTTGGTGAATCTGATTATTGACCTGATTGAGAATGGTGGATTGCAACTTCAAGAAATAATGTTTTAGCTAATCTAGCATAAAGCTTCAACTAAACTGTAGTCAATCCTTAACTTGATACTGAGAGAACCTAGTTCCTGATGACAGGAGCAAGAGACGCTGACCCTTTTTTCTTGATATAATTTTGCTTTACAAAAACTGTTAGAAAAGGTGGTTTAATTTTTGCAAAAGTGGCTCGCTTATATTTCTACGAATTCGGATAATCTAGATCGATGTCATTCAAAGTCTTAGAAAAGAACCCAACTTTATATGGGTCCCACGAGTACATCTAGATAATTTGAAATATCCTTGATCTATTTCTAAACGAGATGAAAATCCTGTTCATATTATTTGGCATACACTTCCATAAAATTTTCCACAAACCTGGTTGATGATACTTGGTTGTGCAATGTCGAATATGATGTCTGTCTGCTTGTGTAACCACATTACCGAACACTGAAAATTTATAGCTTACCCCAATATATTTATCATAAAAAAATAACCAATATGATTGTCTTCAGAAACACGAGTGTCTTCAATTTTCAGCTCCTTATGTGAACCTCCACTTTCACCGAAACTGTGTGTATCAAAATGAAAAAGAAACATAATCCAGTAGTCTTTACCAAATGCCTCTCTCAGTTTTGTTTTTCCATCTGCATATGTTTCTAATTATTTGAGTTGTTGTTGCCTCTCTATGACAAAATTTATCTCGCTTGGATGTTTCTCGAAGTTTGCTAATGTTAGATTTATTGTTTTTTAATTGAATAATGTGCTCTGTTTTCCATTTATTACGAATAATGCAAGTGAGTTAGAATTTGTTAACTAAATACACTGACATCAATTGCTCCTTTGCTGATTCTTCTCAATGTTTAACTACTGAAATTGTAACAGGTTGGTTCTTTGAAATATGATAGTTGGAGACCAAATGTTGATCGTCTTCTTATTACTATCGCTACAAACGCTTGTAAAGGAAGATGGTCCAAGGAAGGAAGAAATGCCTTCGTCTCTGGTGAATGTAGCCTTGTCTGGGCCGACTTTCAACTAGCTTCGGTACGGGCGCTTTATGCATCTCTTCTTTCTCCAGACCGTACTTGCCCATCACATTTAGCTTTGGGTCTGGAAATTTTCCGTTCAGGTGATCCATTCTGCTTATCGTAGTATAATTTCTAAGCCATACAAGTGAAAAGGCATAATGATCAGACTTATTATGGCCTGGTAAGGAACATCCAAAGTGGTTATTTCTGTTAAAACTTTTGACAAATTGACTTATGGAAACTGATTGTTACGCGTATTTGGGCAGAACTTTTCACTTTTCTATGTCCACATAAGCATGACCAAAATCATCATCTCAGAGCCCGGCTATGCGGCTTTGCAATGCTAAATTATGATTCAATTCCCCTATTTTGTTGCTTCTAGATTCTGAAAGTTGCATGTACTGCAGGAATCCAAGAAAGGGGAACTAAGCTTGCTGACCACTGTGAACATGCCTTGAAAGTGCTTATACACCCGAGGACCCATCCTCTGTTAGACAGCAATTTGAGTACTAATGATTATAGAGGTCTAGGCCACAAGTTTCCCAATACTTCGTATGCCACTGGACACAGCCAATTGTCTACATTTCAAGTCGGGATACAAGGGAAAGACCCGTCTGAGCCTGAATCAGAAGATGACCTGAATGAAAACTGGGTTGGGAGTGATAATGATGAAATGGAAATTCAAGTCACTGAAACACAGAAAAATGCCAATGATGTGGCAAAACCTCTTGCAACGATTGTAGCTACTTCCGCTACAATTGTTTCAGAGGAAAAATATTTAGGTATGTCAACTGGCAGTCCTGCTGAGAAAATCGTAGTTGCTGGGGATGATTATACAGTTGAATCACCGATCTCAAAAAATACCAAGAAACAAAGACGAGATAGTTCACCAAGTATGTCAGCAAATCTGCTTACGGGTGCTCAATCTGATATGGTTACTTCAGAACAACCTGCATTCAAACCAGTCAGCCAAGAAATAGCAGTTAAAAGTAATCTTGGTAATGAGATATCTGCTGCCAAAGATGATATGAAGACCTCTACTACATCCGAACATGTGTCAGATACCAAGAATGATAATTTTTCTCCAATAGTTGAAAGAATATCTGCTAATCTAGCACGTTCAGTTAAAAGTAGAGGCTTGATGATTGAATCAGACGATGAATCTGCAGGTTCAATCCCGGATATTGCTGATGGTGATCCAGATTCTGATTAAAATGTTCGAGATTGGATCATATATACTTCACAGAAGAAAAGGCGCCCCAACCGAATTATTCGTGGTGAATTTTTTTCTCAAGTTTTGGTATCATTGAGTTAATTATTTTTTTTTCTTTTTGCTGTTTCGACTCTATGATTCTTTTTCTGTTACTTCGTAAATAATTAATGAAAACGATTTTATAAAATTTCCAAGGTTTTAGTGAGGTCGTTTACCTAATTTCCAATTCATTAGAGTCGGTTCTTCTCTGGTCAATACACGCATTTTACAAAAGTTTGATGAATGTAATAATAACTAATAAATCATGATGCGCATGTTTAAGATTGTTGATTTGTGTCTATTATTGATCTTATTGTATTTATTTACTATATTTTTCCCATGTTTCTAATTTAAAATGTGTTAATCTTAAATTTAATCTTACCTATTAAAGATCATAAAATATATTATTAAATTAAAATATTCCGTAAGGAAATACATATTATTAAATAATGCCAACCAAAAAAGTGTAATTTTCATTTCTTTCAAATATAATATTCTTTGAATTTCAAACCCAAATGGACAATTATCTATACGAAAATTCTTTTATGCACTGGATGGATTCATACACCAATACATATGCCAATACATATGTTGGTGTATCGATCCAATCCAATTGTATAGAAAAATTTCCACTACTAGTGTCTAGGGCACTCTAATTAGCATCCATAGTTCTTCGAATTGAACTCAGAACTCCAATCTAGATTTTATTATTAGTTTTTTAATCGTGGGAGCTTAAACACGAGTCTTTTTTAGTAAGGCTAGCCTTTCCAATCTATAGTTTATTGACACAGCTTCAACGACAAATAATATAGTTGCACTGAAATTTCAACCATTCTGCTTCATCATCAATTATTTTCAAGCCCAAATGGACAATCATTCACTAATCACTACTGGGGCACACTAGTTAGCAGCCATATTTGACTTCGAATTGAACTCAGAACTCCAATCTATCGTTCATTTGACACAGATCAGACTGTTCATGGGTCGGACCCGATCGATCTCGGGTTCCATTTGGGTGGAACCGGACCAATTCGGTTCCGAACCGGATTGGTCCGGTTCCATGGCCCATGCCATGGAACCGACCCGGTTCGGAACCCCGGATCCAAATTTTCGGATTGGTCCGGGGTAAATCAGTTCCAACCGGAACCGATTTGGCGATCGATCGTCAATTGACACTGTTTTTTTTTTTTCAACTTACGGGGATTGGCGATCGATCGGCACGCCTATTTTTTTTTTTCAGATTTCGCGTTCAACCCAAATCGTAAAGGAAAAATACATTATTTATTGAATATGAAAAACAACATAAAAGATACATCATTTGATATTTATAATAAAAATATGTTATTCATTACAATATATAAGTATAGTCTTGGCCAATTCTTCTTCTTCTTCGGAACTTTTATTGCCGAACTCGTCGACTCCTTCTTCTCTCTTATTTATTCTTCAGCATCGAACCAATCTCTTAGCAGCATAAGCATGCACAATGATTCTGGTTTGAGAGAAACTCTAAAGTCACCAATGAGTAGAGCACACATTGAAAATGCCGACTCTGATGTGACACTGGATGTTTGGACTGCAAATACATCTCTAGCCATTTTGGCTAGACTTGATATTGTCTTGCGTTTGCTTTCCACCACTCTAGTATGTCAAAATTTTCATCTGTAATGAACATTTGACCCAGGAAGAACTGCAACCCATTTGAAGAGGTAGATGACACTTCGTTTCCTTTCTGCTTCTTTCTTCAAAGGCTCCTCAACAGATTAATCACTCCGCTTCGTGACTGACTAACATCTTCTTCTTCTCCTCCTACTACACATGACGATGAGCTCTGTCCCTGTTCACTATGGTGCAATCCAAACATATTTTGGAGAGAACGCATGATTGACGTCTTTTGATCGTCAAAATCAAACACGTATTGTAATATTCATAGAAAGTATCGAAAGATCATACACCCTGACTTGGGTTTAACAATGTAGATATATAGTGCACGTGTGGAAGTTGTTCCCAATATTTTTTAAACTTCTCCTCCATAGGATAAACGAACGATGTCAACTCAATATCATCTCTAAATTCAATAAATTTACAAAACATGTTAAATACAAGTGGAAGAAAATAATGAGAAGTAGGAATACAAACACCGGAGAAACGATCTGTTACATCTTTAAAAGTTGATACAAAGCAGTTAAATTATTAACCAAAAACCAATCCTTATCAGACAATAAATAACTTTCATCACTTTCAGGCATTTGATAAGAGTTATAAAAAGAAGTTAAAGCATCTTGATAAGGTAACATCGATTCTAACATTTTGTGCAAAGAATTCCATCGACTTGCAATGGGCGGTGGAAAAAGAGTAAACCGAAGGTTCTGACTTGCACACGTGTGTTTCCATTCAAGCTTAATGCGTGACTGTCGTATCCATTGACAATAGTTTTCAAGTTTGTCTATGCTACTACATTCAACATCAAGAAACAAAAAGGCAAGTTCACATCTTACAATAAAACGAACGAATAATCTTTTGTTTTTTTTTTCCGGTGTTAAGATAAAATTAGTGCCAGACTGAGGAGTAATTTGAAGTTAGGTTGGTTCTCTACCTAATGGTTGTAAATAACATCATCAAAATTATGTTTTTAACTAGATGTTACTTAAAAGTTCCGGTACCCCCAGCGGAACCACCTGTTTTATAATTATATGTGGTTATGCATATTTTACAAATAACAATAGATTCGTTCGTACATGGTTTTGTCTCGACGTCAAAATGATCCCAAACCTTGCTTCATTTGGGACGGTTACTCGTGCGACTCGAAGCGGCAGTAGTAGCGGATGACCCGCCGGGGACAGGATTTTGGGGGGCCGCTGGTTTTGCAACGTGTTCCGCTTCTTCAACATCATAAGCATTATCAAACTCGGCAAAAATATCATAATTTTCTTGGAATAAATGTGGATTTGAGGAACCACCACGACCAGTATAAGAGGGTGCCATCGTATTAGTGGAAATATGGGAAAATGAGATAATTGAATAAAAGATTAGGAGTGTAAGAGTAAGAGAGTTGGAGATGAAAAATTGGAGAGGAAAAATGGGGTATATATAGAAGCAATTTTTTTTTAAAAAAAATAATAATTTTTTTTTGTTTCGTTGCCCTACGGCAGTGGCCAACGGCTACGATGCCGTTGGCCACTATTTTTATTCTTTTTTTAAAATTCTTTTTTACCGATTTCGGTTCTGGAACCGGAACCGTCGGATTGACGGTTCCGATCTTCTGTTGCCGGGACTTCCGGATAAGATAGAACTGTGTAGATCCCAGCTGCCGATTTTTCTTAGAAATGGAATCGAATTCCCTGGAAAGTCCAAGAAATCCGAGCAGAACAGTTTCGGACAGGTGATTAATAGTTTCTACGCACTGGAGCCTGAATATGTGGATTATTATAGAAATATAACAGGAAAAAAGCTTGGATTGTGGGGCCTGTTTCTTTGCATAACAGGAATCAAGAGGATAAGGAGGAAAGTGGGCAGAAATCCGCCATGGATGAGCATAGCTGCTTGAATTGGCTTGATTTACAGAAACCTAATTCGGTTCTTTACGTAAGTTTCGGCAGTTTAGCTCGAATGAACAGTGTGCAGTATATGAGATTGCTTGTGGGCTTGAAGAATCGGGGGAAAGTTTTATATGGGTAGTCGGAAAGATTATTGAAAACGAAGAGAATGGAGAGGCTAAAAAATGTTTTCCAGATGGATTTGAAGAGAGAATGTTGACTTCTAAAAAGGGATTGATCATCAAGGGATAGGCCACAGTTGTTGATCTTGGAACTTGAATCAGTTGGCGGATTCTTGACGCATTGTGGATGGAATTCGCCGCTCGAGGGCGTTTGTGCTGGCGTGCCGATGATTACATGGCTTCTGTCGGCGGAGCAGTTTTATAATGAGAAGCTGGTGACTGAGGTGTTGAAGATTGGGTTGAGGGTGGGGAGTGAGGAGTGGGCGTCGTGGAACATGGAGAGGAAAGTGGTGGTGGGAAGGGAGAAGGTGGAGGCGGCAGTGTGGAGGCTGATGGGCGATGGCTGCGGCGAGATGGAAGAAATGAGGCGGCTGGTGAAGGAGCTGGCGGTGGAGGAGATCAAGTCTTCTTCCCGGTAAAAACGGAAGTGCAAAATTAATAAATCACTTAATAATAGTGTTAGGTACCGTTTGGTTTTAATGATGGGATAAGTAATGTAAAGATTAAAATGTATGAAATGATTGTAAAAATAATGTGTGATAAGTTATATGATGTTTGGTTTGAGGATAAGATGGTTGATAAAATTTATTATTTGGTATAATGACTAAAATATCCTTAGCATTATAATAATAATAAATAATAATAATAATAATATATAATAACTACTATTATTCTTATTATATAATTACAATAAAATAATAAAAATATTTATTATTATTATATTATAAAATCGTACTAATAAAAAATAAATTATAATATATATATATATATATATTATTGTTACGGTAAGAATTATTTTTTATTCTTATTATATAATTATAATAAAATAATATTCATAATAATTATTATTATTATATTACAAAATAGTAACAATAAAAATAAATAATAATAATATATAATATGTATATATATTAATATATAGAAATAATAATAATAATTATATTATTATGTATAAATTATTATATATACGTACATATTATTATTTTATAAAAAATTATTATTATATTATAAAATAATATTAATAAAATTATAATAATAATAATATATATAGATTATTATTACGGTAAGAATAATAATTATTCTTATTATATAATTATAATAAAATAATAATAATAATATTATTATTATATTATAAAATAGTAATAATAAAAATATATAATATGTATATATATAGTAATAATAATTATAATTATATTATTATGTATAAATTATTATATATACGTATATGTTATTATTTTATACAAATATATTATTATATTATAAAACCACTACTAAAAAAAATTTAGAAGAATATAATATATATATATCTATATTATTATTACTGTAAGAAGAATAATATTCTTAGTATATAATTATAATAAATTAATAATAATAATTATTATTATATTACAAAATAGTAATAATTAAAATAAATAATAATAATATATAATAGTATATATAGTAATAATAATTATAAAATATATTATGAGAAATTATTATATATACGTATAACAAGAAGAATATATATAGATACTAATTATATATATTATATGATAATATATATATATTATATATATAATATATAATAACCATAATATATCTATGTCTATATAATAAGTAATATAATCTACATATATATAGCGATATATATAAATATATATAATATTATTATGTATATATATTTATTATTTATATTTATTATATAATCGATTAATGATTAATTATTTATATATTCTATATAATTATAGGTTTTATATATTATTTATAGATATATGCTTACTATATATATATTCTTATTGATATATATATTAGTTTGTTAAACGTATAGATAATAATTGCTATATAAATATCATATAATAATAACCATCATAATATAATTAAAATATTACAAATACAAATAAGTAATAATAATATTGTAGGACATAAGTTGTACTTTTTGGCGGGGAATTTCAAGTTTTGAAATAGTAAAAAAAGGTGGAAAATGGTATATATGTCTTTTTATTGTAAAGTGGGATTAGAATGTGATAAATATGGTGGGATTATTTTTTTTTATACAACAAAGTGAACATGAGATAAATAAATAATCTAAAGATTAGTAAACCCATCCCGCGATCCAAACGGAGCCTTAAGGTATTGCCATATCGAGACTCCGGCTTTAGTCGAAAGGTAAGTCTCGTGTCTTTTTTGGAATGACTTGAATTCAAATATAAGCGGCGACCCAAAAATTTATTTAATATCCACAAAAGAAAAAAATTGCCAAGCCAATTATTGAGTTTTTGTTGCTCTCAAATCAATTTTAATGTTAAATTAATAGATATTGTTCTGTCAGCAATAATAATTATAATTGATATGTCAATAACGATTTCCTTAATAGTAATGTACTATGATTAAGTAGGACTGTTATATTTGTACAATTTAATTAAAAAAAACATCAAACTTTAAAAAAAAACATCAAACTAGAAACATGCTTTCGACTTTCTAAGAAAGGTTGAGTGGATGTAGCCCTGTGACGATAGTTATCATCGACCAAACCATTTTGAAAGAAGGAATAGCTGAGAATGTGGGACTAAACTATAATCTATAGTGACGTTACTCCTTCGATTCGATGACATATTTGCTTACGTTGGAAAAATTGGTCGGCTTTCAAGTATATGTGCCGAAAAAAGGAAAAAAATGTTAATTTTTATTCTTATTATTAACATTATACTTATTATTAATTAATTTATGACAATGATTATTATTTATTATACAATTTGTATCATCAATATTATTATTATTATTATTATTATTATTATTATTATCATTTCAAATAATTTCTTATTAGTTATTATTAATTTATTTACTTTTATATAATTGTCAATGAATATTCATATCCAGTAATATATAAGACATTGCATACGGTCCCGAAAGTTGCAATGGTATTTCACCTCCTCATATTAAGGGAAGGGCTAAGGTTAATATGTGGAAATGTGGGTTCACATTTCTTAAATATGATGCAAAATTTATGATTGATACGGGTAAGATTAACCATGGCCCTACCTCCCCTAATTTTATCCCTTTTTTCAATTTTTTTTATGACAAATTTCATTACAAGAAAACTCAAAACAACTGTTGAAATTTGTTATAATAGCAAGATTGCAACTCTACTTTTTTTTTTTTTAATTCAACGAATTTGACTCTACTTTTTCTGTAAGTGCAGATGAGTGCACTTACTTTATTTGTAAATGGACAAAGTCTGATGTAGCTTATCTGATATGTGGCATTACACATAATGCCACACACTTATATACAACATCTCTGAAGTAGTTAAAGTGGAGTGCTATATCCTTTTCTTAGTTTCATTTTTGAAGTAGACCTGGCCTAGATAAAAGAAATTTCCCTGCCACGCACTTATCTCCCCTATTGGGATGGTGTCATGGTGTAAGCAACTAGAGGTGTCAAATGGGCCGTGCCGGCACGTTTCGAAAATGGGTCGTGCCGTGCCGGCCCATTTCCACAAGGGGCCGGGCCCGGGGCCGTCGTGCCGTGCCGTGTCGGCACGGCCCATTTCAATTTTTTTTTATTTTTTGGTGTAGCGATCGATCGCCACCTAACTGGCGATCGATCGCCTAACTGGGCGATCGATCGTCAGTTAAGTGGCGATCGATCGCTACCAGTTTTAAAAAAAAAATTTTTTTTTTACTATTCGTGCCGTGCTGTGCCGGCCCACGGGCTGGCACCCTATGGCCCGGCACGACCCATGCTACAGTGCCGTGCCGTGCCGCTCCGTGACGTGCCGTGCTCGTGCCGTGCCTCGTGCCGTCCGCTCCGTTTGACATCTCTAAAAGCAACACATACTACCGGACCTCCATAGGCTCCCCTGTTGCAGTAGACTCACCTAGGAAGGGCCTATCATTGCTATCTCAAGTCTCTCCACTATTTTACCCAAACCATTAAGTTGACATATCTCGATTTCATAGTTGATCATCCCTTCCTAATCATTGAAACAGATGGATCTCCCTTGTAATCGATCATTTCCTACAAACCAAATGCCCTTAGACTATGCTGCATGGCCAAAAGCAAATCATATTGGTAGCCCCTAAACTTCGTGTAACTACATATAGCTATTTTAAGTACTTTTTCTGTAAGTGCCACTTTTTTTTATTAAACGAATTTGACTGTACTTTTTTCTTTTTCGTTCATTTATCATTTAGATCACGATCTTTATCTTGTGGCAGATGAAAAAAATTGTGTTTGCATATCTGTCCACCATAATCTGGTCCTAATGTGTACGCTTAAGTTCCAACATAGAGAATATAACTTTTTTATTTTTTCTTAAACAGAAGAGAGAACCTGAGAATGTAAAATAAGCAATCTCATATTTTTCCTTTTTCAACTTGAATCACCAAGTTCACTCCTTTCTATTTCTCAAAATTAATAAGTTTCTCCCTTTAAATTCTTTCAAAATCCTATTATTTAGGTAGTAAAATTATGGGTCAGCTACATGTTTTCTTCTTTCCATTGATGGCTCAAGGTCACATGATTCCCTCACTAGAAATGGCCAAATTATTCACTTCAAGAGGTGTAAAAGCCACCGTAATATCAACTCCTTTCTTTGCGGAATCCATAAAAGAAACCCAAGAATCAGGGATTGATATCGGTTTAAAAATTATCAAATTCCCACATCCAGCATCTGGATTACCAGATGACGTTGTAAGCCTCGAGCTAGCAAACACAGATGAATTAGTTTCACAATTTGGTAAAGCCGTAGCTTTGATGCAAGAACCGTTCGAGGAACTGGTCGGAGAATTCAAGCCCAATTTTATTGTCTCAGACATGTTCTTGCCTTGGACTGTTGATTCTGCAGCAAAATTCGATATCCCGAGATTGGTTTTCCATGGAACAAGCTGTTTAGCGCTGTGTGTTGGCGAGCAAATGCAGCGATACAAGCCTTACAAGAATGTTTCGTCGGATTCGGAATCGTTTTTCGTGTCTGGTCTTCCTCACCGGCTCGAGTTTTTTAGAACACAAATATGTACAACCGAGTTCGAGGAACATGAGAGTGACTTCTCCAGGGTCCTAAAGCAAATCAGGGAATCAGATTTGAGAAGTTATGGTGTATTGGTGAACAGTTTTTACGAGCTCGAACCTGATTACTCTAATCATTTCAGGACGGTTTTGGGAAGAAAATCTTGGAACATAGGCCCATTATTTTTATGCAACTCTGGAAATAATGAAGGTAAAGGACACAGGGGGAAGAAATCTGCCACTGATGTAGACAAATGGGCGCCATGGCTGGATTCAAAGAAACCTGATACGGTTGTTTACGCCTGTTTAGGAAGTACAACAAGCTTTACTCATGCTCAGCTACACGAAATCGGAATCGGGCTCGAGGCATCCGGCCAAGATTTCGTATGGGTGCTGAGAGAAAGTGAAAACAAGGAAGATGAAGTGGAAGATTGGATGCCCGAAGGATTCGAGGAAAGAACGAAAGATAAAGGGTTGATCATTAGAGGGTGGGCGCCGCAACTGGCGATTCTAAATCATCCGGCAATGGGGGTTTTCATGACGCACTGTGGATGGAATTCGACTTTGGAAGGCATATGTGCGGGCGTCCCTATGGCGACATGGCCCGTGTATGCGGAACAGTTTTTCAACGAGAAATTGGTTACTGATGTTTTGAGAATCGGTGTTTCTGTGGGGAATAAGATGTGGCGGAGAGTTGGGAGCGAAGGGGTGGGGAGTGAGGCAGTCGCTAAGGCGGTGTGGCGTGTAATGGTGGGGGAAGAGGCGGAGGGATTCAGATGCAGAGCTAAGGAGTGTAAGGAAATGGGGAGAAAGGCCGTTGGTGAAGGCGGGTCTTCTTACAATGATTTAAGTTCATTGATTGATGAATTTAGCAAACAATGAATGGAAGTTGAAATATATTGATTATTGAGTTTGTATTTGGAGTCTATCTATGGTTATAGATTCCAGCTTAAATCAATTATTCCTTGTAATTGTTGCTCCTATTGAGTCTATTTTCTTCATATTTCAGGATTTTGGCGACGGACCTTGGTTTGGTTTTCTAAATAGTTAATTTATACACATGTTATTAGTTTATCACGTGGTTTGTGAATATGTGTAAAAAAAATCTTCTTATATGAATTGATTTTATTTTTCTGTTGATCAATTTCTCTCTTTCATGATAATATAATAAAACATTAGAATCTGTGATTTAGTGTTAATATCTAATTAACTCGAGTTTTACTTTCCGATTGTTTACTAATCTGGACAAAACTTCGAGAAGACCGAAAAATACTTATATACATCAAGACAAAGACACTGTGCAAGAATATCCATGAGGTATAGACGGATTGGTAAGGGATGAGGTGATATCGAGAGATTCCTCTGATGTCGCAGGTTCGAATCCCGTGTGGGACAAATTTCCACTGAAATATTGTGGAAGTTTGTCATGAGTTCAGGTCATGTTGGTCCGCTAATTCAGAAACTTGTCATCCATGCACATCCTTTGATTTATACGGTGGCGATCTTGAGAGACCAAAATCGTCATCTAAGAATTAATCAGACACAAGCTTAGATGCTTTGTTAAACTAAAAAAGAATGTCCATGAGAAGACAATATTTGAAATAATGCTAGTAGTTAGTTGGTTGCCTAATCATCCATGTTGGGTCATTTCACAATTATTGCATCCTTTACTTTAGAAATTGGAATTATTCACTTCAATAATTAAATGTTACGTTGTCATTTCACTCATAAAAATTGCATGTTTTCTGTGAATAAAAACTAAAAAAGTAAAAGAGTACTGTCTTAATGGCAAAAGAATGGATGAAACTTAGAAATAAGCGGTCAAACTTCATTAAAAACTCTGTGTTGCCTTGCGTCTGCATTAAACATTATATCGTTAAAACATATGTAAGAAAAATTATATTTAACATCTTATAATTTGATTTAAATTTTATTTTATAATTATTATTTAAAAAATTATAGTTTATATTTTAAATTTTTATTAATTGTTACACTTTGTATCATCATTGTCTTACATCCTCAAACTTAGAACTCTTAAACTGGTTGTTGTAATTTTTTTTAAAAAATAAAAAATATTTTTGATGAGATAACAAACGACGTACATACTAAATTACTTTGGACCATGCTTTTTGCTGACGATGTTGTGTTATTCGACGAGATCAGGGTAAGGGTAAATGTCAAATTAGAGTTATGGAGAGTATCATTGGAATCAAAGATTTTGGGCTTAAATAGGTCTAAAACAGAATATATGAAGTGCAAATTTACTGGTCATACCTTTCGAGATCCCGGTGTTGCAGCGCCCGATGGTTTAAAGGTATCGATGATGAGCAAATTTCGATACCTAGGTTCTGCTACCCAAAAGAATGGAGAGATTGACAATGACATTAACCACATGATTCAAGGCGAGCCAGTTGAAATGGAGAAATGCCACCAGAGTTCTATGCGGTCGTAATATCCCACTGAAATTGAATGAAAAGTTTTATAGAACTGTCATTAGACCTTGAACGTTGTAAGAGACGGAATGCTGTGTACCCAAGAAGAATCACATCCAAAAGATAAGTGTGACAGAGATGTGTATGCTTTATTGGATGTGCGATAAGATCATAAGAGATAAAATAAGTAACAAATAAGAGAAGATGTAAGAATGTTGCTTACGTTGTTTTGGTAATGTGCGACATAGTCCCAATAAAGCACGTATAAAGCACGTGTGCGTCGAGTGGAGTCCCAGTAAGTTCTGAAAAAGATCATTATAATGCACATTCATCCACTGTAGGTGATCGATTGATTGAAGTTTACAATTATCCTCAAGTTCATAGGCATGTTGATGAACCAGTATTAGAGATTCGAAAAGTTGTTGATCATGATCTAGTAGTTCATGATGATCGACAGATTTCAGATACTGATGAGAACCACATTGAACAGCATGATCTTGTTTTACTGATAAGGTCTACTAGAATGAGGAGATCAGCAATTCCCAGTGATGATATTATGTATCTACAAGAATCTGACTATAATATTGGAGTTGTGAATGATCATTTGACATTTTCACAGGCGATAGAAAGCAATGAATCCAAATTGTGGATCGATGCAATGAATGATGAGATGGATTCAATGGCATATAACGGAGTCTGAGAGTTGGTTCAGTTGTGTGATGGTGTAAAAGCCATTTGATGTAGATGGGCTTTAAACAAAGAAAGATTCACTAAGAAACATTGAACGATATAAGGATAGACCAGTTGCCAAAGAATTCACTCAGATAGAGGGAACTGATTATATAAAAACATTTTCTCCTATATCTAAGAAAGATTATCTCTTTAAGATTATGGCATTGGTAGCCCATTTTGATATGGATTTGCATCAAATGGATGTGAAAATGGCAATTCTTAATTGTGATCTAGAGAAATAGGTTTGATTGGAATATCTTGGAGGATTCTTCTCTAGTGATGGTGAACCTTTTGTTGTGTAAGCTTAAGAAATCTATATACGGACTGAAACAAGCCTCTTGTCAGTGGTATTAAAAAATTCATCATATTATCTATTCATTTGGTTTTGTTGAGAAAGTAACGATTAATATATATACCAGAAGGTTAGTGTGAGTAAAATTTGTTTATTGGTTTTGTTTGTAGATGATATATTGCTTGCAAGCAATGATAAGGGGTTTTCATGTGAGGTAAAATAATCTCTCTAAGAACTTTGATTTGAATATGAGTGAGACATCTTATGTTATTGGCATTAAGATCCATAAGGATAGATCCAAACATATTTTGGGTTTATCGCAAGAAAAGTCATGGAGAGGTTTCTGATGAGTGATTGTTCACCAAGTCTAGCATCAATTGTGAAAGGTGATAGATTCAATTTGAAATCAATGCCCAAGAAATGAGTTTGAAAATGAACAAATGAAAAAAAATTACATATACCTCTTTTGTTGGAAGCCTATTGTATGCTCAAGTCATACAGACCTGATAATGCATTTGTTGTGAGAATGTTGGGAAGATACCAGAATAATATGGGTATTGATCTTTGGAAGGTTGCAAAGAATGTTATGAGGTACCTTAAAAGTACTAAGGGTTACATGTTTATGTTACTCCAATTCAGACTTTGCTCGTTGTGTTGATTCGTGTAAATCAACATTTGGATATATATTTATGTTTGCCAGCAGAGCTATATTTTAGAGATGTGGAAGCAAACTTTGACTGCCACTTTCACTATGGAGGTCGAGTTCGTTGCTTGTTTTGAAGCATCTTCGCATGGTGTATGGTTGAAGAGTTTCATATTTGGGCAAGAATCGTGGATTCTATATCTAGACCATTGAGATTATATTGTGAAAATTCATCTGTAGTTTTTCGGGAGCGTGTAAAAGATAATATATTGATTATTGACACATGCGTACTGAACTGATTATTGTGGATCCTTTAAAAAAAGGCATGCCACCTAAGGGGTTAAGGATCATGTGGTCAAAATTAGACTTGGTTCCATTATGTGATTTAATTGTAAGTACATTTATTGTATAGTCAATAAAACTCTATCGCTTATGATATTTCTCTTATCCAGTTGTGTATATATTTAGTTATTTTAAGAAATATTACTTATGTTGGACCTAGAATAAATGTTGGTTTATTCATTCAGTAAGGTTACCACGTTTGGATTTAAGAGACATAATCGTGATACATGAAATCTATTACTCGATAGAAGATGACAAATATCCATGATTCGTGTATTTTTTTTTTTATTTGGTTTGTTAATATATTAATCAAGTGGGAGAATGATAGTACTTAAGATTGATGGTTAATATATTATTAAGATAATATCGAGAATAGTTATTCAGGAGATTACGCATTATCTGGATAATCACTCACTATATGAAGTGGTGTAACTTTGTCAAACTCTAAGTCTTTGATGATAAGATTTATATAAAGGATATTGCCGAGGGACCTTAGGCCAAGTTATTAACTTTCAGAAATACATCATCTATTAGAATTGCATAAGGTTTGAAAACACCCCTTTGCACATATTGTTTTTCAAGTTTATCTGGATCAAAGAGCATATCAATGGCTGGAGGTAAATCTTTTCCTGAACTTTTTATTCATTTCCGCATATTCTATTTTATGTGGAATATGTTTGGTTAAATTGTTCATGTTAAATTTCTAACAATCTCGACAACCTTATTGAGTCATAAAATATATTTATGAATGCGATTTATTTATAGTCTTCATCATCATCGAATGACAGAGAGACTGGCTTCTTCTGCTATGCCGCACGCCCCTCGTTCCGAGTTCCCCTTGCTTTTAAGCCTCATGTAACCTTTCTCTCCCCATTTGTCACCCCATGAATTTTCAACCAACCAAAACCACGGACATTTTTCCTTTTCACCTTCTCCTTTATATCCTACAATGGCGATCGATTGCTTGTAAAGCGATCCACAATCTCCATTATAGATACCCTGAATTCACATACACAAGGTCAAAATACATATTTTCAAGGGGTCAGTTTTTTTTTTTTTTTTTTAAGAGAATCTCTTATTTTAGTCTATTGTGTGTTTAGTCCATTTTATGGAATTTTTAGTCCATTTTGCCGAATATTGTTGACATGGCATCGATCAGTATTTCAACAAAAAATATTAAAAGTGCAAAATATTTTTGACTAATTAAATAATCAAATTCCAATTTAGCACCAACTTAATAAAGAAAAATTGTTTTTTCCCCGCTCTCAAAGGATAAAAACATTTTGCGGCAAGAAAAACAAACATAGATTATATATATTTCAAACAATCATAAAAAAAAACTTAATGATAGAATTTTTATTACAATTTATAGAATTGGAAAGAGAGACTCCCCGCATCAATAACAACGCTAATTGGTCACAACGACAGAGGTTCCTTCAGGACACACTCTTCAGGCACGATTGTGTTATAGGCTTGGATGGATATTGCCTTCTTACTTTGCTAAGAAACACACACAATAAAAAAAAAGTCTTATCTACCTTACTATAAAGACAAACTTTAAATAATGAACATTTATCACAATTAATATCCAATTAAATATATTCATGCAATTAAAACAAACAAAATACATGGAGTGTGTGAAAGTTTATCTAAAGCAGGTAGTTATATATATATATATACACGCAAACTAGGCAATCCCGATGCGACATGTTCAGACCTACCGAAAAAGTGTTGGCATGTGGAATTGAACACATGACTTATGGTCATGAACTCACCATACTCCACCAACTCGGACACCCTCTTGGGATTGCAGGTAGTTAAATTTTATCTTGATCTTTAGTTAATACAAAGTAGCCTGCAAACCACGCAAATTAGGCAATCCCGATGTGACATGCTCAGACCTAACGTGAAAGTGTTGGCATGTGGAATCGAACTCATGACCTTATGGCCATGAACTCACCGTACTCCACCAACTCGGACACCCTCTTGGGGTTGCAGGTAGTTAAATTTTATATTGATCTTAGTTAATACAACTTTTGACCAAAATCGTAATGAGAAAAACGTATAGGATAATGTTTCGAAGTGTTGACGTGGAGTCGGACACATAAAAAATATCCAGTATCAACATCAATATCCAAAGCCATGTCATCTATCTCACGAAAAAGATAAATTTACTGGATAGATTTTATAATATTTTATATATACATATATATATAATTGCCTTACAAAATCCAGGAGAACCGCCTCGGTAGGGATAATTTTACTCCGTATCGATGCCATTACCCATCATAAACTCGTAGGCTTTTGTGGTGGAACCACCTAAGAGTTAGAGTTTCAGAAAGATGAAGAAATGTACATGAACGATGATCTCATTTCTGTATTCATTTCACTCATTCTTTATAATCCCAAACCATTCTATTTATACATTGACATAACCAATAGAAACATGACAGATAAAGAATTTGTTGCAACAGAAATCTATAACAGAGTTTGTTACTAAATATTCTTCATAACAGAATGGGAATTTATCTGCTGTGATTGCCACATAATGCATAGTCCTTAACATTCCCCCTCAAGCATAGAGGGGTGAGAAACCACACTTAGCTTGTTGCGAAGTCGAGTGAATGAGGCGGCGGATAATGGCTTTGTAAGAATATCGATTGTTTGATCATAGGAGGGAACATGTTGAACTTTTAATAACTGAGACAGAACCTTTTCTCGAACAAAATGTAAGTCCAATTCCAGATGCTTAGCTCTTGAGTGAAAAACCGGATTGGCACTAAGAGCAATCGTACTTATATTATCGCACCATAAGGTAGGAGTGCGACAAGGGCGAATATGAAGTTCTGTTAGGAGTGAATACACAAGAGTTCTGAGGTTGCATTTGCGAGGCTTCTATACTCTGCTTCAGTACTGGATCTAGAGACTACGGATTGCTTTTTGGAACTCCAGGAGATAGGTGAATGACCAAGGAACCAACGGAACCTTGAAGTCGATATACGATCATCGGGATCACTTCCCCAATCAGCATCACAGTATCCTTGTAAAGATAGTTCAACTGAAGAACGTATGGTGATTCCGAAGTTAGTAGTGCCATTTAGATATCTAAGAATCCGTTTCACTGCATTCCAATGAGTATGGAGTGGAGTTTGCATATATTGACAGACTTTGTTGACACTGAAGGCAATTTCTGGTCGGGTAATAGTTATGAATTGAAGGGCTCCGACCGTGCTACGGTAGAGTGTCACATCTTCAAATGAATCACCATCTTTGGAAGATAACTTGATGCTTGTGGCCATCGGTGTAGGAAATGAACTGGCATGATTCATTTTTGTTTTCAAGAGTAAGTCTCGGACATATTTGGATTGTGAGAGGAACAAAGATCCCTGTGATGATTTCTGAACTTCAAACCCCAAGAAATAGGAGAGCTCACCGAGATCCTTTAAGGAGAACTGCCTGTTTAGTTGGCATATAATATGATTGACCAAAGTTTGATATTTCCTGTTATGACAATGTCATCGACATAAACAAGAACATAAATAATGGAAGTTTTATCAAATTTCACAAATAAAGAAGCATCGGCCCGTGATGACGTGAAGTGCATAGCTTGTAGAGCACTACGTAGTTTCTCAAACCAAGCGCGTGATGCTTGTTTGAGACCATAGATGGCTTTATGAAGTTTGCACACAAGAGGAGTGTCATCATTGTGAACCTCAAACCCTGGAGGCTGCTGCATAAAGACCAATTCTGTTAATGATCCATTTAAGAAAGAAGGCACCACATGGTCACTCGGTCCAAAGCAGGAGTCTTTAGACCTCGAGTGCTTACTGTTAATTTATCATCAGCTCTGATACCAAGTTAGAGTTTAAGAAAGATGAAGAAATGTACATGAACGATGATCTCATTTCTGTATTCATTTCACTCATCCTTTACAATCCCAAACCATTCTATTTATACATTGACATAACCAATAGAAACATGACAGATAAAGAATTTGTTACAACAGAAATCTATAACAGAGTTTGTTACTAAATATTCTTCATAACAGAATGGGAATTTATCTGCTGTGATTGCCACGTAATGCATAGTCCTTAACACTAAGCAACCCTGATTGGTTTTGTCACAATCGAGTAATTCTTGCACATATAAAGGTGTAAAATGTCCGTTTTTAATCTGATTTGCAGATTCAACAACAGCAACCGCTGCGAAAGCCCAGCTACCGTAGGCTTCATTTCAAAAATTCAATTATTCTATTAATAAACACAATAATAAGTAGTTGTATGTAAACATTATCTACGTATACCGCATAAGCCTTGATCTCTAACGGGACCAACGACCCCTTTCTCCCTCCAGTCTATGGAATCGGGGATGGCCCCAAACCCTTGAAAGCAGACGGGCGTCCACGTAGTTTTCGGTTATCGAATAGGGTTTTTTGGTCCTTCTTCGGGATCAAGTATTTGGCTCGAAACTCTTCATCTGTGAGATGTGCAAACTGATTCAGACCAACCTTA
Source organism: Haberlea rhodopensis (assembly GCA_907163345.1). Lineage (NCBI taxonomy): Eukaryota > Viridiplantae > Streptophyta > Magnoliopsida > Lamiales > Gesneriaceae > Haberlea > Haberlea rhodopensis. The sequence goes on from CAJQUN010000002.1 coordinate 19,757,731, forward strand.
TAAGAGCGCTCTACGGAGTTATGCTCGTCGATGAATTTTAGGTTATTCTTGAAAATCTTGAAGGGTCTTTCCTTCTCAGCAATGGCATTGTACATGATACCCTGCGGGAGAAAGATATACCCTCCGAGCTTATGTTTAGCTTCGCTCGAGAAATCACCCAATTTGGAACACGAAAAGCATCCGTCTCAGCGCTATGTATATGGCCGACCTCCCGACCTCCCGTGGTCAAAGCATCCGTCTCATCGCTATGTATATGGCCGACCTCTCGACCTCATGTGCCAAAAGCATCCGCCTCAGCGTTATGTATACGACCGACCTACCGAGCTCACGTGGTCAAAGCATCCGCCTCATCGTTATGTATACGACCGACCTCCCGAGCTCACGTGGTCAAAGCATCCGTCTCAGCGCTATGTTTATGGCCTCCCGTGATCAAATCATCCGTCTTATCGCTATGTATATGGCCGACCTCCCGAGCTCTTGTGCCAAAAGCATCCGCCTCAGCGTTATGTATACGACCGACCTCCTGAGCTCACGTGGTCAAAGCATCCGCCTCATCGTTATGTATACGACCGACCTCCCGAGCTCACGTGGTCAAAGCATCCGTCTCAGCGCTATGTATATGGGCGACCTCCCGTGGTCAAAGCATCCGTCTCATCGCTATGTATATGGCCGACCTCCCGAGCTCATGTGCCAAAAGCATCCGCCTCAACGTTATGTATACGACAGACCTCCCGAGCTCACGTGGTCAAAGCATCCGCCTCATCGTTATGTATACGACCGACCTCCCGAGCTCACGTGGTCAAAGCATCCGTCTCAGCGCTATGTATATGGCCGACCTCCCGACCTCCCGTGATCAAAGCATCCGCCTCAGCGTTATGTATATGACCGACCTCCCGAGCTCACATGGTCAAGACCTCTGGCCGACCTCCCGAGCTCACGTGATCAAGACATTCGCCTCAGCGCCATTTATATGGCCGATCTTCCGAGCTTCCCGAGTTCTAGTCTAGAGACATTAATCGACAACAGAGATAAGATCATCTTCAGAATTCACAATCTTTGGGAAGGTATTGACTAAGTCCAAGCCACTAAGGTCAAGTTATCGGCCATATATATTAACATGGTCAACGATTACACCCACCTCTCCGGGATTTCAGGGAATGATGTGGATCGTGGCCTTACTGATCAGGCGATGTGTTCCGATATTTCAGGGGTCGTGTAGATCATGGCCTTACTAGTCCAAATTGCACATTCTAAAACAACGCCTATAAATAGCAAGCTAATTCAGGATTTCAGGTATGTTTTTCGCTTTACACGCCTACATACATCAGCTATTCTATTACGATTTTCCCTCATATTTCCCGTCATCTGACTTGAGCGTCGGAGGGGACACGCCGGAAAAATCTTCTGGCACCCTTCTAACACTTATTTCATATCTTAACAGGTCATTCATGATCTATATCTTGTTATTTAGTCCATTGACGAGCATAAGGAGATGTAATTTAACTCATCATTGATACTTTGATGATCATCACCCTTTTTGGGAGCATCAGTACACTTTGCCATGCTCAACTAGCCAAGTTTCAAACAATGTAATTACTTCATCCTCCGAGCTGCGGGAGAAGGTGATGTTATGGCTGTTATCGTAGGTGATTATGGACATGTCTGATGCATTGGAAAGAATGAAAAATAAGAAAAAAGTAATGGAGAATGAAAGTGTGAGAGTGGAAGCCATTGTTGAATTGACGATCTTTCTTTGGATAAGGAATGAAAGGGGATTTCTAAAAACGCCTTTGAGAGTGGAAGCCATTGTTGAATTGACGATCTTTCTTTGGATAAGGAATGAAAGGGGATTTCTAAAAACGTAAAACACAAATTCCCCCCCCCCCCCCCCCATCGAGTCCAGACATGAATATGTTAGTATTTTTAACATAAGCATTAGTAAAATAGAGGATATTTCAGTAAATATATAAAAGAAAGCCAGTGTGATCAAGAAATAATTTATTATGTTGCTCTCCATTTATTATATAATAATAATATTATAAAATATAATGCAGATTTTAATGGAAATGGATATCGTTTATCGATATCACGTGGAACCATTTTTCTTATAAATTTTTGTATGGATCGTGTCATGCCACATACCAATACATATACAAACATATATACATATAAATTCATATTTATGTGTGGAGGTGTATAATAGAACCGATCAAACTGACATATTTTGTCGGTCTAACGTGGAAGATAGAGAACCATGCACGTTGTCGAGGTGGGGAGGGGAGTGTCTCTTGGGCTTACAATGTGCTTGTCTCTATTTTAAATATAAAAAAAAAAAATTAAAACTTTATAATAAAAACATTTTAATTTTGAAACTTTAAAAACTATACTTTTAAGTTTTTATATTCGAACTTTCAATATGCTACGGGACATATAATTTTTATTATATAATGAATTAAGATATTGTCCTTTAAGATTTGGGATCTCTCTTCCCTAATATAACATGTGCAAAAATTCTCTATACAAGTGTTTCCGTCTTTAATAATTTAGGGGGTTGTATGATATTTATGGGGTTGGCACCTACTTCAACTATTGTGGGACATACACGATATTTTGAATATTTAAAGGCTTTTTAACATTATCCATTCTAGATAAAGGTGTAAACAAATCGAATAGAATCAAATATTACTAAAATTTTAAGCTCTAGTTCGATTCGAACTCGACTATTTTAATATTTTTTGGCTACATTAGTTTGAATCAGTTCGATCTCGGTTTGAAATATTAGCGCATATTCGCGAGCTATTAGAACTATTACTCGACAGAAAAACTCGAAATATATTTATGTAATATATAATTGTATTATATTAATAAAGTAAAGCTTGTAGGCGACTGACGAACTATCTAACAAAATAATTTAGGCTTGAGTTCGGTTAGAAAAAAGTTCGAACATGTTCAATTTCGGCTAAATTTGAGTAGGAAATCATAACTTTGATTTTCAGACCCTGATACGGTTGGAGAATTCATTGTTCTAACTTCGTCTTTAGGAAGATTAATTAAATTTATAGGATTGATAGCAGTAAGGCATAATAAAGAAATGTTAGAAATTCAATGCATATATGAAGTAAATTTATGCTTAATTAAAATTTATTTAAGAATCAACTAAGACTATATGGTGTTGTACTCTATTCTCTTTTCTATTTCTATTCAGAAAATTTGTCAAAATCGTATAGTACTGCAATTATATTACTTTATATTGTTCGTACCGTACACAACTTACTAATTGATTCTCATCACTCGCCTTATGAGAATGTAGTTAGGACATTGACACATCAATTATTGTTGTTGTCAGAGTAATTTAAATAAATTTAACATAAAAATTGCTCCGACAATAAATCAATTTAATTAAAATCGGTTCTCACTGTAAAGCACTGGAAAAAATAGTAATCTTGGTATTTGGTTTAATTAATTAACTTTCAGTCTTACTTCAATACTCTAAAATTTTAGTCCTTTTATTCGTTAGAATGCTGACGTAGCATCATGCATGTAAGCAATAATTGGCACCTAACATCGATATCCAGTGTCACGTCAGTAGTATGACTAGAAGAAACTAAAATTATTGAAAACACAATTATTATACTGACATTAAAAAATTATCTAATTAGCCAACCAGAAATAATGTTGGTTTGTTTGATGATGCCCTTAAGGGTAGTGTCCTTAGGGGCATCATCACCATTCATTTGGAATCTTTTTTTAAAAAGAAAAAAAAGATTCCATTTGGATGGTGGATGTTGCTCCTGAGGGCAGCGCCCTTAAGGGCAGTAACAAAGTTTCCAATAAAGGGTTTGTTTGATGATGCCCTTAAGGGTAGTACCCTTAGGGGCATCACCATCATTCATTTGGTAGTGCCCTTAGGCCTACCAAATGTAACATTTAAGACTGAGATTTTACGAGAGAATCTTGTAAGGATGAAGCCAAGCGCGGAATTATTCTTGCATGTACGTGTTCTACAAACTCCGAGATACATATAGACCTATATATGTATATAGATACATATTAAATAATAGCAATATTTTTTATTCAATACACGACAAATACAGTCTCCATACATCATCATGTAATAAGAAGTAGACGTATTCAATTTCCTCCTCCGAGGATTGTTCACTGCAAACACCACATACGAACAACATTATTGAACCATAAAATATATTTATAGTTTTCATTCATGGGAGAAGAAGGGGAAACTGGGTTCTTCTACAATGCCACATGCCCCTCGATCCGAGGCCACATTGCTTTTAAGCCTCATGTAACCTTTCTCTCCCCATTTGGTACCCCACGAATTTCTAATTATCCAATATAATGGAGTTTTTTCATTTACATCTTCGCCTTCCACTCCTCTGTATCCTACAATGACGACGGATTGCTTGTAAAGAAATCCACAGTCTCCATCATAAATACCCTGAATTCAATAGACAAGATCATCATACGACATATTGTTGATATGACATCGATCATTGTTAATGTGTCTAGCACAATGACAGCATTTCAACGGAAAAAAAGACTTAAGGTTAAAAAAAACAAATTATTCCAGTTACTTCTTTCTCCCGCTACCAAAAGAAAAAAATAAGAAAAAAATATTTTCCAAGAAGATAAACAACCATCAATTATATATGTTTCTGAGTAAATTTTGTTACCGATTTATAGAATTGGAAAAAGAGACTCCCCGCATCAATGACAACGCTACCGGGTTGGTATGCCACACTTGCCATCAGCCCAGACTCATCACCTGCGCGTAAGTCATAGCCTTCGATGGAAACTGCCTTCTTACTTTTCTGAGAAACATACAAAAAAAGGGTGTAGAACAAAAATTCTTCCGGGTTCTATCATGCACCACAGCACCAACATACTTAATGGAAAATTCTTCTTATTTACCTTCACAATTAATATCCAATGAAATGAATTCATGCAATTAAAACAAAAATACATAAGAGTGAGTGTAGAAAGTTTGTCTAAAACAGGTAGGTAGATTTTATATTGATGTTTAATAATAAACTTTCAAGAACACTACTTAAAAATTACAGTTCAAAAAGCTGAACGAAGTGACTTTTGATTCGTGTGAAGAAATACATGGAGGAAATTAATATCTATTTTATACGATATTAAAAGTTAAATCGCAATTTCGGTCATATATATATACTAAATTATCAAGTTTCAGTCTTAGTGTATTATCTTCTTTTTTTGTTTTTGTGACACTAAGATGATGCTAAACTCTGGCAGAAAAAAAATACCTAATGTGATGTGGTGGGAAATTATACCACATCGGGTAAAATCATTGCCGAACAAGAAAGTGCCCGAACAGGAAAATACCCGAAGAGGTTGATACTTTTCTCGGTCCATGTGGTCAAATATCGGTACAAGACCCGGTCATATTGGTTAATCAACCCGTATTTTTCGGACATCATGGAGCGGTTAATGGCAATTAGTGGGGCAAATTATGGGGAGGTGGCCGAGAATGGGGCAAGTAGTTAGGATAAATGTGGAGGAATGAGTGGGGGTTAATGACTTAATTAGTGGGCTAATTTCTGGGATTAAAGGGAGAAAAGGGCGATGAAAGAGGAGGAGTTTTGGAGCATTCTTTCTATTCATTTCTTGTATAAATAAATGGTATATAAATCATGGTAGAGGGGGCTCGGCCATTGAGAAATAGGGGAGAAAATTCTTTTTTTTTTATGTTTATATCTTGTATTAGAATACATTGTAAATCAATATTTATAGTGGAGATTTATACTGGACTAGGTCCCGTGGTTTTTCCCTTCGTTTTGGGGGGTTTTCCACGTAAAAAATCATGATGTCCTATTTTCTTTTCCGGAAGTCATTTTTAGCACAACCGTCCCTTTGCCTTCAACTTTTGAGACTGCTGAATTTCCCATGTAGCAGTTCTCATCATTCACCAGTTGATAGGTCTTAAACATCCATTTGTTGGCGCAAATGTGGCGAGTAGCCCCTGTGTCGACCCACCATTCCTTGGAGTTCCCTCCAACAAGATTCACCTCCGATACCACAGCACTCAGATGCATGTCATCCATGTCAGAGCTCAGATTGTCCTCAGCAATGTGGGCATGTGCAGGCCTCTTGCCTTTGCCTTTGTAAGGGACTATCTTTCTCTTACCGTCATTGTTTTGACGTTGAGTGCAGTTGTTTTGACGTTGAGTGCAGTCCTTGGCCTTATGGTTAGGCTTACCACACACATAACAGTCACCGGTGAACCTCATTGTCTGAGTATCTCCCTTGGGTTCAAAAGTACGTTTGCGCTTATTCCCATGGGAGTTGTCCCCAACTTCAACCACGTTGGCCTTGGAAATCATTCCAAATGATTTCTTGTCAACTTTTCGGTTGTCTTGCTCGATGCGCAGCCTCCTGATAAGATCCTCTAGACTCATCATCTTTCGCTTGTGCTTTAGGTAGCTCTTGAAGTCCTTCCAAGATGGCGGTAATTTTTCAATCATCATCGCCACTTGGAGAGCATCATTTAGCCCCATACCTTCGGCAGCAAGCTCATGATATATCAGCTGCAGCTCTTCGCATTGCTCAACAACGCTCTTGCCATCTACCATTCGATAGTCATGGAATCGCCCGGCTACAAATTTCTTTGCGCCTGCGTCGTCAACTTTGTACTTTATCTCTAACGATTCCCAAAGATTCTTAGCAGTCTCCTTGGGGGAATACATATTAAAAAGTGCATCGTCAAGAGAATTCAGTATGTAGTTACGACAAAGGTAGTCGGCACTCATCCAGGACTCAACTATCACAGCAGATTGAGGATCCTCTTTGTCCTCTACCGGTTTCTCCTCCTTCAGAAACCTGGTCAAGTTCAAGGTGGTAAGGAAGAACATCATCTTCTGTTGCCAACGTTTAAAGTTGGAACCCTTGAACTTTTCCGGTTTCTCAAATTGAGAAAATGGCATTGGACTTCTCAGAATTGGCATTGCGGCCTCAGTACCGCTAGCTTTGATCACCGGAATCTCATTATTCACAGCAGGTGGTTGGGTAAACTGGTCAGCCATTAGCTAAAACAGAACACAAATAGGAGAGCACAAATAATATCAAAGCAGTTTTTGAAACAGTAGGTTTAAACCTTTGAAAAAAGCATGAACAATCTTAAGTAAATATGAAAGCTGAGTTTTGAAAAAACAGAACAAAAAGGTTTAGAGTTTACGATTATTGTTGGTTCTGTTCTCTTAAAAACAATAGACAAAGCATAAGAAGATCACAAATACTATGATATTATAAAATTGTTGAAACAGTAAAAACTTACAACAAACAGTTTAAATAAACTGGACAGAAACTTTGTTGTTGGACGAGGCCACAGTAAACCGTGTGCCCGTAAACTCTAAATTGCCCGCCTACAACTTCTGGCCTCCTGGACAAGAGAGTTCCAAGGTACAACGTCCCAAACACCTCTGTATGGGTTGAAGCAGAAACCCAGACAGACTCACTCGAACACTGAACAGTGTGTAGTACTCTCAAGATAATATGATATGATATGAAATGCAATTTCGGGATGAGATAAAGAATGAGGCTGGAGCAGCTTATATAGCTGCAACAGCAGGCCTACCAAAGGCCACAACTTAAATGACAATGCATAGTGGGTTAGATGAAAAGTCTCAACACTTAACATCAGATTCATTTCGGATTTAAGTCTCACACTTAAATCTGACATCAATTCTGCAGGTAGGTGAAAAGTCTCAAACTTAATACTCAGCAGAATATGAAAAGTCAGGCAGGTGAAAAGTCATTTCAGAAATCCGTGTAGTAAAAAGATAGGACTGCCTTCGCGGCAGCGACACGCGCGACGCGGCGAGGCGAGGCGAGGCGCGGCGAGACGTGACGTGCCGTGCCGTGCCGTGCCGAGCGGAGCGGAGCGGACGGACGGACGGCGCGCGAGGGGCACCCATCTTTACTACTTAACTACACTCTAATGATTTGTATCTCAATATAAACAAACCATAAGTGCCTCAATTACTCAATGTGGGATTTCTTTAGCCTAATTGCCTTTCATAATTAACTTACCATAATTTTGTTCTCATTAACAAAATTAATAATAATATTGGGCTTTTAATGTTTAAAACCCATTAATTCTAACAGAAACTGGGTTCTTCTACAATGCCACATGCCCCTCGATCCGAGGCCGCATTGCTTTTAAGCCTCATGTAACCTTTCTCTCCCCATTTGGTACCCCACGAATTTCTGATTATCCAATATAAAGGAGTTTTTTCATTTTCATCTACGCCTTCCACTCCTCTGTATCCTACAATGACGACGGATTGCTTGTAAAGAAATCCACAATCTCCATCATAAATACCCTGAATTCAATAGACAAGATCATCATACGACATATTGTTGATATGACATCGATCATTGCTAATATGTCTAGCATTTCAACGGAAAAAAAGACTTAAGGTTAAAAAAAACAAATTATTCCAGTTACTTCTTTCTCCCGCTACCAAAAGAAAAAAAATATTTTCCAAGAAGATAAACAACCATCAATTATATATGTTTCTGAGTAAATTTTGTTACCGATTTATAGAATTGGAAAAAGAGACTCCCCGCATCAATGACAACGCTACCGGGTTGGTATGCCACACTTGCCATCAGCCCAGACTCATCACCTGCGCGTAAGTCATAGCCTTCGATGGAAACTGCCTTCTTACTTTTTATAGATAAATAACAAATAATTCAATGTTATACTCGTCAATTTCATATGTAATTAATATCAAATTGTATATGCTCCATGCCAATATCATTTGCAATTAGTATCAAAGTTGTATAAGTTTCATACCAATTTCATAAGTAATTAGTACCAAAATTGTAAATATTTCATACCAATCTCTTTTGCAATTAGTACCAAAATTGTATAGGTTTCCAATTTCATATGTAATTAGTATCATAAATGTAAATGCTTCATACTAATATCATTTGTATTTAGTGCCAAAGTTGTATATTTTTCATACCAATTTCATATGTAATTAGTATCATAATTGTAAATCTTTCATACCAAACTCTTTTGTAATTAGTACCAAAGTTGTATATGTTTCATACAGATTTCATATGTAATTAGTATGATAATTGTAATGTTTCATACCAATATCATTTGTGATTAGTATCAAAATTATATATGTTTCATACCAATTTCATATGTAATTAGTATCGTTAGATAATCAGATTCAATCAATTAAAATGACATTATCTTATTTGTGGTCCCATCGAGTTTGATAAAACAACGGGGTAAGTTTTGTAAGATTAATGGCATGCGAGCTATAAAATTTCCACTAGATATACCCATACGTTGAACTAAAAATTGATAAATGATTCATACGAATATAGAGAGTTAATGACAACTTAAAAAGTTCAAACTCTCCCACCGGTACATTTCCTTTGTTCTTTTATGATTCTTTTATAATAAGTTGTTTAAATAAAAATTTTAATTTTAATTTTTTTAATTTAAAAAATAAGGGTCGAACCGTAACCGTAACCGGTGGTTAACCGTAACCGTAACCTTAACCGGCGGTTCACGAACCGTAACCGGAACCGTCTACGAAGGTTAATGTTAAGGGTCGAGCTCTTTTGAACCGTCAACCGGCGGTTCACGAACCGTGGTCATGTCTAGGTAAAGGTGTAAACAAATCGAATAGAATCAAATATTATGAAAATTTTAAGCTCTACTTCGATTCGAATTTGAAAATTTTAATATTTTTTGGCTACATTAGTTTGAATCAGTTCGATCTCGGTTTGAAATATTAGCACATATTCGTGAGCTATTAGAACTATTACTCGACAAAAAAACTCGAAATATATTTGTGTAATACATAATTGTATTATATTAATAATGTAAAGCTTGTAGGCGACTGACAACTATCTAACAAAATAATTTAGGCTTGTGTTCGGTTAGAAAAAAGTTCGAACATGTTCAATTTCGACTAAATTTGAGTAGGAAATCATAATTTTGATTTTCAGACCCTGATACGGTGGGAGAATTCATTGTTCTAACTTCATCTTTAAGAAGATTAATTAAATTTATAGGATTGATAGCAGTAAGGCATAATAAAGAAATGTTAGAAATTCAATGCATATATGAAGTAAATTTATGCTTAATTAAAATTTAATTAAGAATCAACTAAGACTATATGGTGTTGTACTCTATTCTCTTTTCAATTTCTATTCAGAAAATTTGTCAAAATCGTATAGTACTGCAATTATATTACTTTATATTGTTCGTACCGTACACAACTTACTAATTGATTCTCATCACTCGCCTTATGAGAATGGAGTTAGGACATTGGTATGGCAATTATTGTTGTTGTTAGAGTAATTTAAATGAATTTACCATAAAAATTGCTCCGACAATAAATCAATTTAATTAAAATCGGTTCTCCCTGTAAAGCACTGGAAAAAATAGTAATCTTGGTATTTGGTTTAATTAATTAACTTTCAGTCTTACTTCAATACTCTAAAATTTTAGTCCTTTTATTCGTTAGAATGTTGACGTAGCATCATGCATGTAAGCAATAATTGGCACCTAACATTAATATCCAATGTCACGTCAGTAGTATGGCTAGAAGAAACTAAAATTATTGAAAACACAATTATTACACTGAAATTAAAAAATTATCTAATTAGCCAACCAGAAATAGAGTTGGTTTGTTTGATGATGCCCTTAAGGGTAGTGCCCTTAGGGGCATCATCACCATTCATTTGGAATCTTTTTTTAAAAAGGAAAAAAAAGATTCCATTTGGATGGTGGATGTTGCTCCTGAGGGCAGCGCCCTTAAGGGCAGCAACAAAGTTTCCAATAAAGGGTTTGTTTGATGATGCCCTTAAGGGTAGTGCCCTTAGATGCATCATCACCATTCATTTGGTAGTGCCCTTAGGCCTACCAAATGTAACATTTAAGACTGAGATTTTACGAGAGAATCTTGTAAGGATGAAGCCAAGCGCGGGATTATTCTTGCATGTACCGTGTTCTACGAACTCCAAGATACATATAGACCTATATATGTATATAGATACATATTAAATAATAGTAATATTTTTTATTCAATACACGACAAATACAGTCTCCATACATCATCATGTAATAAGAAGTAGACGTATTCAATTTCCTCCTCCGAGGATTGTTCACTGCAAACACCACATACGAACAACATTATTGAACCATAAAATATATTTATAGTTTTCATTCATGGGAGAAGAAGGGGAAACTGGGCTCTTCTACAATGCCACATGCCCCTCGATCCGAGGCCGCATTGCTTTTAAGCCTCATGTAACCTTTCTCTCCCCATTTGGTACCCCACGAATTTCTAATTATCCAATATAATGGAGTTTTTTCATTTACATCTTCGCCTTCCACTCCTCTGTATCCTACAATGACGACAGATTGCTTGTAAAGAAATCCACAATCTCCATCATAAATACCCTGAATTCAATAGACAAGATCATCATACGACATATTGTTGATATGACATCGATCATTGCTAATATGTCTAGCATTTCAACGGAAAAAAAGACTTAAGGTTAAAAAAAAACAAATTATTCCAGTTACTTCTTTCTCCCGCTACCAAAAGAAAAAAATAAGAAAAAAATATTTTCCAAGAAGATAAACAACCATCAATTATATATGTTTCTGAGTAAATTTTGTTACCAATTTATAGAATTGGAAAAAGAGACTCCCCGCATCAATGACAACGCTACCGGGTTGGTATGCCACACTTGCCATCAGCCCAGACTCATCACCTGCGCGTAAGTCATAGCCTTCGATGGAAACTGCCTTCTTACTTTTCTGAGAAACATACAAAAAAAGGGTGTAGAACAAAAAATCTTCCGGGTTCTATCATGCACCAACATACTTAATGGAAAATTCTTCTTATCTACCTTCACAATTAATATCCAATGAAATGAATTCATGCAATTAAAACAAAAATACATAGAGTGAGTGTAGAAAGTTTGTCTAAAACAGGTAGGTAGATTTTATATTGATGTTTAATAATAAACTTTCAAGAACACTACTTAAAAATTACAGTTCAAAAAGCTGAACGAAGTGACTTTTGATTCGTGTGAAGAAATACATGGAGGAAATTAATAACTATTTTATACGATATTAAAAGTTAAATCACAATTTCGGTCATATATATATACTAAATTATCAAGTTTCAGTCTTAGTGTATTATCTTCTTTTTTGTTTTTGTGACACTAAGATGATGCTAAACTCTGGCAGAAAAAATACCTAAAATTACAAAATAGTGGATTAAAATTGTAAAATTTGAAAGACTCAATCTTCACATATATATTACCTTACAAAATCCAGGAAGAACTCCTCGGTAGGGATAATTTTTTTCCGTATCGATGCCATCATTATCCATCATAAACTCATAGCCTTTTATGGTGGAACCACCTAAGCAACCCAGATTGGTTCTATCACAATCGAGTAATTCTTGCACAGATAAAAGTGTCAAATTTCCGGTTTCAATCTGATTTGCGGATTCAACACCAGCAACCGCTGCGAAAGCCCAGCTACCGAAGCCTTCATTACAAAAAATAATTGGTTAAATGATTTCAAAAAAATCAATTTATTCATGTTATATCAGTTACTATATATCTGCTTTTCACATATTTTTACTTTAAAATATAATCATATGTAGTTGTGATTTGCAAAAACAGCGTTGGAATGGCCGAAATGGGAGTAACAACCGCCACGGTAAAGGTCATGCTAAAACAGATGCATAAATAATGTTGATTTCACGACCACTACAGAACAGAACGGAACGACGATTTCATGGCCACGAACAGGGATGAATAGCATTTTTAATTTTTTCAAAATCTTCAATTTTTTTTTATTTTTTCATTAAAAATCTGTCGAAATTATCTGATTATTTTTATTTTTAAACCGTTGCTATGGAACTGTCAACAGCCTCTGCGACCAAGCGGCTGACCATGGTTGTATGTGAAGATTATCTCTACGTATACCGCAAAATAAGCCTTGATCTCTGACGGGACCAACGGCCCCTTTCTCCCTCCAGTCGATGGAATTGGGGATGTCCCCCAAACCCTTGAAAGCAGACTGACGTTCACGTAGTTTTCGGTTACCGAATCGGGTTCTCTGGTCCTTCTTTGGGCTCAAGTATCTGGCTCGAAACTCTCCATTTGTGGTATCGGCAAATTGATTCAGGCCAACTTTATACGAACGCTGTACAGAGTTATGCTCGTCAATGAATTTTAGGTTCTCCTTGAAAATATTGAAGCGTCTTTCCTTGTCACCAAAGGAAGTGTACACTTTTCCATGCTCAACTAGCCAAGATTCAAACAATGTCATTACTTCATCCTCCGAGCGGCGGGAGAGGGTGATGTTATGGCTATTGTCGTAGGTGATTATGGACATGTCTGATGCATTGGAAATATTGAAAAAGAAGAAGAAAACAATGGAGAATGAAAGGGTGAGAGTGGAAGCCATTTTGAATTTATGATCTTTCTTTTGTGGGAATCAAATGAAGAATAAGAGGGTATAGGCTTCTTATAAAAGTTCGGATAAATCTATTTACTGGAAAAACTTGCATGGCCATGTTCGGAACCTACTTATTCACTATGATTGACCTAAAATGATTGGCATATATGTATTTTTTATTTTTATAAATATATTGTGTTTTAATATTGAGTAAAGGTACAATATGGATAAAGTTTTTTTTTTAAAAAAAAACTTTAGGGGGGGAACACTCGACCTCGAGACCTCTTATTGAGAAATAGACGACAACCATTAGGCCAAAGTATGTTGTCTCCATATGGATAAAGTTGTCGGTATCGCGTGGATCGATGATTTCTTTTTTGAGAGGTTGATATTTTATATGGATGAAGTTGTTATTTATAGGTTTTGGTATCATCATCTCGATGTTAACCAGAAGCTCTTATATTATTTTGAATTGTCAGTCTGAACTTGTAGAGAGAATGTATAATTTATTAGTTACTAGGGTCTCATGGACTAACAAATTGCTTTTATCAATAAAAAAACTCAAACTTTTGATTTTGAAACTTTGAAAAACATACAAATACTTTATAAAATTTGAAATTTTATATTCAAACTGCACGAGGTATGAATTTTTTACTATGATGAATTAGGTTTTTTTTAAAAAATACGTTGGGGAAAAAAGAAAATTTCAGAAATACCTCGAATCTGAGTGGGTTGCATAAATACGTTAAACCGGAGTTTGGAAGGGCGGCACCTCCATAAGCAGTAGCCGCTTACATGAGAAGCGGCTACTACTCTTCGAGTAGCCGCCCATATGATGGGCGGCTACTACTTGAAGAGTAGCCGCCCAACGTATAGGCGGCTACTCTTCGAGTCAGTAGCCGCTTAGCCAACTAGCGGCTACGCTTAAAACGGTTGCCGGTTTTGTGCTCGTCAATACGATGGACGATCATCCGCCAACCACCGCCAACCACCTACCATCTGCTCCAATTAAATCACGCCTCATTCATCTATTTATATCGGCTTGCTCTAAAATAATTTATAAAACATAAAATTTTGGTTTTTCCTCTACTCTAAATTACTCTCCTTCTCCTCGCTTTATTCTATCTACATTACTCAGCGTTAATTGATATCTGCATTATTCAAGGTTAGTTGTTGATTATTAGAAATATTAGAATTTTTTCATATCAATTTTTTCATATTAATTTCGTCTCTCATAAATAAATTATTTCTTCTCCTGTCGTTAATAATGGTTTTTTTTAAATATATACATATAATATACATATAATATTTTTTATTTATTAATATACTGGAGATGGAGATATACGTACAATATTTTTTATTTATTAATATTATAAATAATAATATTAATGATTCATTATATTTTTAAATATATATGTATAATAAATTTTTATTTATTAATATTATAAATGAAATAATTAATATTATCAGTACGTACAATATTTTTTTTATTAATATTATAAATGATAATATTAATGATTGATATGTGTGTTAATTTTTGTTATTAATTTTAGGATGGCATTAAATCGAGGTCCCGAAGATTCAACTATATTATATCAACAATCTACGCATATCTCCAGTGGTGTTTGTTCTGATAATATTGATAGTACTCTAAAGGTGAAGCGTACAGATAACCTTATCTGGGGATTGTATAATGAGAACGTGATACACAAACGCGTTTGGAGGCATATCATTGATATGGGATTTTACGGTGTTTTGCAATCTGGTTACTGTATGTACGATAATCATTTGATTACCGCTCTTGTTGAGCGATGGCGGCCTGAGACCCATACATTTCATTTTAGATTTGGTGAAGCTACCATTACGTTACAAGATATTTCAATAATTTGGGGTCTAAAAGTTGATGGTCAACCAGTAACTGGGGTAGATGATTCACAACGTGTGAAAGAATGGCAAGAAACATGTCTTGAGTTACTGGGATTTGAGCCTCCGGAAGCAAAATTTAAAGGCGGTCACCTAAGAATGACTGCTCTAGACGATCATTGTCGAGCTAATCGTATCTCTGATATGAGCTCAGAGATGGATTTAGTAAAATACACTCGGTGTATAGCTTTGATGATTATAGGTGGAATTTTGCTTCCAGATTATAATAGTAGCGCTGTAAAACTCATGTATTTGCAGCTACTTGAAGATTTGGAAGAGGTGAACACATATAGTTGGGGCAGTGCAGTATTGGCTTTCTTATACCGAGAAATGTGCAATGCATCAACGATAGGAAAATGCACTATCACTGGCCCTTTGTATATTTTGCAGGTATGTAATATTTTTCTCTTACTAATAATACCTTATCCGTTTTTTTTAAAAAAAATTCCTGTTTATTCACAGATTTGGGCATGGAGTATGATAAAATGTTTGAATCCTGACATACAACTAAAAACTTTGGTTGTCCCTAATAATGTTCCTGTTGCTCCCTACGGTGCACGGTAATAATTAATTTATTTATTGGATATTAATATTAAAATCATAAAATATTACAATATTTAACATTTTTTATAATAGGTGGAACACTGTGTTTCGTCACACCCACATAGCAACTCATTCAGTCAGAATTATACGACATTCTCTTGATCAAATGAGTAATGATGAGGTAAACCTAAATTATGTAATTGAATTTAAAAATTATGATGATTGGTAATTTTTTTATTTATTTTAACGATGTGCAGTTTAACTGGATCGTGTATGACCTAGAGACCGCTGATGTTTTGATTCTATTATTACTACCTATAATAATAATATTTGGAGAAGCGTTTGCCCACTTATCTGCTTCCAAATTGTGGAGATTCATCGTCCTAACCGGGTGATGCGACATTTCAATATATGCCAGTCAATTCCATCACCTGCAGTTGACAATAATGACCTACATGACGTCACCCGAACTGGTCATCATAATATGGATTGGGCCAAATTTCACAAAATACATCTTCGGACGTGGCGTAGGAGGCTCAGAAATGTCGCCACTGGTGAACCATGTCGTAGGTCAAACTCAACAGACGATGACTATATGGAGTGGTACGAGAGAATCACCGTAAGGGTTATATCGCCTCCTGTACATGGGATTGGTTTCCACCCATATGCTGGTTTTGATACTGCTGGCCCATCTGGTTTTGACACTGCTGGCCCATCTGGTTTTGATACTGCTGGCCCATCTGGTGGTTTTGACACTGCTGGCCCATATGGTGGTTTTGACACTGCTGTCTCATCTGGTGTTTTTGATGCTTCTGGTGATTTTGATGTTATTGGGCCATCCGGTGGATTTGATACTGCTGGTGGTCAATCTAGTGGATTAGCTTCAATTGCTGGGTCAGCTGGTGGCTTTGCATCATTTGTTGGACCATCAAGTGGTTTTGCATCATTTGTTGGGCCATCCAGTGGATTTACATCATTTGCTTCTGGTCCCTCTACTGTTTTCGATAGTGCAGGTTATTATACTCCACAACCCCCAGAGTCTCAAAATTATACATCTCTAATGGGTTTTGAATACCAGAGAAATTTGGAGGAGGTGCAACCATCGAGAAACATTCCAATACCTATCCAATTTCCGAGTTATTCTGATGAAACACAGCAAAATACTCCTAGTAATACTGGTCCACGTAGAGGGCAACGAAATCGTAGGCAACGTCATTGTGGAACCGGTGGCCAACTGTAGTTGTATGATTTTGTATATTGATATTGTGTTTTTAACATTTGTAATTGTTTAACTCTATATAGTAAATTAAAGTAATTGTCACAAATACGATTTTAATTGTCACAAATACAATTTCTGCATAACACAAAAATATATTAATTTTGCCTCTCCACATTTTGTGATTGTCTATCCCTAATAACAGGTCTATCCATCTCGTTTCTCAAACGGCTCGTTCTATTTCTACCGACCCTTCTTATTTCACGTCTTACAGGGTTGTGGTTCAATTCAAACGTTGGTGGATCCCAGTATCGAATGTCTGCAAGAGGACTAAATTTGCCCATGTAGGTTGCTGAGTATTGCGACATGCTATACCATGGTTGAATAAGTGTGGTAGGATCCAATGAATGATATTTGGCAGTACAAATAGCATGGGAACATGGAATTCCAAAAATCGCTCATTTACCACAGGAACACTCATTTGTTGATATTCTGACAACTTGAACATGTTGCCCCCGACCTGGTCTTCCACCGGTCGCAACCGAAGCAGTTTGATCACGTACATCATATCAGGTAACACGATGCTCAACGGATTTTCTTGACCATTGCTCATATTTTTTATATGCATAATCGGGCCATGGCTGATTGTTGTGAATCATACGTTGAGTTTTGGTGACACGTTGAATAAAGTATTGAACGCACCTTTGAAGGGTCAATTGTACTATCGCGGAAATAGGTAGTATTCGAGCACCCTTCAACACACCATTTAAGCATTCTGACATATTGGTAGTCATTACCCCACGACGCCAACCCCCATCGTGGGCTAAAGTCCATTTTTCTTTTGAAATTCCTGCCAAATATCTATATGCCAGAATATTTTTGTTTTTGATTGCCTCCATTGTGGCGTCAAACTTACAATTCTGATGTTGTGTGCCTGCTTCCCAGCATAGATCTTTCAAATGGATATTTTTAAACTTTGAATTAAAATTCGAGCACACATGTCGTAGACAAAAACGGTGCACACCGTTAGGAGGTTGAAAAAGTGGTAGATCCTCAACTGCGCGCACAATTCCCTTATGCCTATCTGAAATAAGGCATACACCTGTTGCACCACGTATAACATGTCGGCCGATATTCTCCAAGAACCATTTCCATGAATCGTATGTTTCTTCATCAACAATCCCGAACGCTAATGGTAATATCTGATTGTTGGCATCCAGAGTGACGGCGATCAACATTTTATGCTTATACTTTGTGTACAAATGAGTACCATCAACACTAATGATTCTGCGACAGTGTTGAAACCCATCTATGCATGGCTTGAAAGCCCAAAAAACATAATTCAATGTATTCACCGCTCGATTGTTAGATCTTAAATGCCTCCACTCCACAATTGTTCCAGTGTTATACTTTGACAAGGCACCCATATATTTCGGAAGTAGACGTACGGAGCTCTCCCATGTACCGTAAACATTTTCCACCGCACGTTGCAAACTTCTCCATGCCTTCGTATACGAGATATCATAGCCATATTTATCTTTAACATTCTCCCGTACATACTTAATCTCGTACGAAGGATCACATCGTACAATCCCCAACAGTGTATTTGCCACCATATTACTGTCCAAGTTGTGGTGGTCTATCCCAACATTACTCGAGATACATGTGTGAGGACCACCATACTTCGTTAATTTCCAAAAACCCATTTCGGGCTTCAAAGACGCTCGAAGACCCCATTTACACCTTACGGTAGGAGAAGTCTTTTTGCACCGTAATTTCCACAGAGTACGTGTGCTGTCCACAACACAATACTCACGCCTGACAACTCTAACATAGTAATCTTTCACAGATGCAATCAGATCTTTCTTATCCTTGAAAATCATGTTCACGGACAGCTCTCCGACCTCCGGGTTGTAATATCGAGTTCGCGATCCAGAAGGTACATCAATCGAATCAGGAACCTGCTCTTCGTTGACCGCATTAAAAAATGGTGGCATTTCAATCGTGCTTGACAAAAATGGTGCATCTTGCATATGTCTCAGACCATAAGGTGGTTCGCGGGATGTTGTCTCTTCACCGGGACATGCATGGACATTAACATCGTTTTCATCATGCATCTCATCAGCCTCAGTACCGTGTTCTCCAGAATCACTCGATGAATTATCGGGTTCACTATCACTCATGTCAACATCTCGATGACTATCTTCGTGTACGTCATGTGTGGCTGGTGCATCAGTTGCTGCAAACATAATTGTATGCTCCGAACCACCAACATCAGGATCAAATACATTATGAATTGGTGTAATTTCTTCTCGTAATCCCCATACTTCTGCTGTGTTTGGCCAATATATAGGATTTTCTTCAGAAGAGCCGGTTATATATTGATCCCAAGGTCCACTTCTATGCTCGAAATAAGGATAATTTTGTTGTTGCTCAACACCTCGACCGCTCGAAGTAGAAGGTTGATCATGGACCACCATATTGCTCAATCCTTCAGTGACATATGGAAGAGTTGATTCTGGCCCTTCAAGACCAAAATCATGATTACTGGCCTCTATATCGACGTACAAATGCAACATCTGCATATTGGGACATTCCATTATAAATTGTAGAACATCATCATCTACAATATTGATTGATATTTCATTCCAAGACGATTTCTCCATGAATGGATATTTGGTTGACAATTTGATATTAAACATCGTTGGGTCGATGTTTAACTTGCTATGTGCCAGTTGAATCAAATCAAATAAAATAATGGAACGTGAAATTCTAATCTGTCTAACTGGTGGAATGCTATATTCGACCGATCCGTTTCCAATAATAAGATTACCACCAAAATATAGCAGCACGGAAATCGAATCCATTTTGAACAAATAAGAAATAATTTGATTCAAACTTTTGATATACCGAAAATATATTGAAAGAGCAAATTCGAAAATATTGAAAGAGCAAATTTGTTGAAGGTTTCTGGTGTCGAAAAAATTTTCTCTTCACGTTATTTATACACAATTTCAGATATGAATTTTCGTAAAAGTTAACAGTTCACGGGTGTAAAAGTATGAAATAAAAATAAAAATTTGTATGGTGGAAAGCAAAAGATACATGATAAAGTTGATATGAAGTGACATATAAGTTGACTATATACGCTACGACGAAACCACATGACAACGGACAGACGCTACGACTAGACATAAAGGACCACGCGACAAGAGCAAATTACGGTAAAGTTAGGAACCGCCTCCTTCACAGGCGGCTGGTAACCAACTAGTAGCCGCCCTCCGTGAGGGCGGCTTTTTATCGGTTAGTAGCCGCCTTCAAAGAAGGCGGCTACTAAAGGAGCAAATAGCCGCCCTCGGTGAGGGCGGCTACTAATTGAGGGAGTAGCCGCCCTCCTTGAGGGCGGCTACTACCTTAAGAGGAGCCGTTTAGCGATTAAACGGCTCCTCATCCTTGTCATAGCCGCTCCTGTGTGGAGCGGTTTAAGGTAGTTTTGCAAACTTCTCCATGTCGACGTATTTTTGAATTTTTTTTTTTCTGACTTTTTTTTTTTAAAAAACCGATGAATTAAGATATTCTCCTTTAAGATTCGGGATCTCTCCAGTCTTCCCAAATGTAACATGTGCAAAAATACTCTATAAAAGTGTCCTGTCTCTAATAATTTAGGTGGTTGCGTTGCAACTACTTCATTTATTGTGGGACATACATGATATTTTCTTGTCTATGGTTAGAATAACGACATCGATGCTCAGCCACTAAGAATGGCAACGGGGCGGGTATGGGACGGGTTTGGCCAATCCCAGGACTCGCCCCGCTACATATAAAACCCGTACCCGCCCCGTCACGCTTAGACCCGCGAAAATTATCATGAAGATATATGTATCAGTTTTTTGTCCCGCTCTGTTAAAACATTTTGTTAAAACATTTCAATATATGTATCAGTTTTTTGTTCCGTTCTGTTAAAACATTTTGTTTCGAAAATTATCATGAAGATATATATTTTTATCACGTTCGATTGATCTCCGCTTTCTGAATGTTTCCCCAAGCACTTACCCCTTTCCTATCTCTTAGATAAAAGGTAAATAGATATCGAAGAGGAAGAGTTTTGGATATGGTGATTTAGTTGCTGTTATTCAAGATTTCGCTGCCACTAATTCAGATTTATTTTAAGAGTCCCCGGACATTTTTCGAATTCTAGAACTATGTAACAAGTTTCTTTGCAAATTCGAGTTATAAAGGCATATTTATTTTATGGGAATGAAAGATATGTTTTAGTTGAATTTTGTATTACGAGGCTTATTGTTTTCGAAATCATATTTGGAAACCATGCCGATGTCTAATGCTCCAATCTCGGGAGGTGACATATAATCTATTATGATATTGGAAATAATTAGAAACAAAATTTTAAGAATAGAAATAGAAGATAGAACTTAGTACACGTCATATTTGTTAGTTGGTAAGGAAATAACAAAAATCGCCTCATATAATATGGACATTTGCAGTAGTCCCAAATTTTGGATATTCAGTAGTTCAAACTTTTATTACTAAAAAGATAGTCTCAAACCAAATATAGTCTCAAACTTGGGACAATTTTTGTTAAAATAATTTAGATATTTGTAAAAAATATTTACATTGGATTACTTGCTAAAAAATATTTTCTTTGGTACTATCTTTTTTTAGTTCTAAACTTTAGTTCTAAAAGTGTATGACTATTATTTCAAATATCTTATATATGGGAACATTTTTAAAAATTAAATTTTATTTTATATATGTATTGAATTTTATAGAGACGATATCGAAACAATGAATTATCTCATTGTGTAAGGGTCTGAAAATCGAAGTGATGATTTCCCACTCAAAGCAGACATGCGGGTTATTTAAAAAAATAACCCACATTTAAAAAACATTTAACAAAATAACCTAAAATATAAAACCTTAATTTTTTGACCCAAAACGCCAACTGAGTTGGCGTGACCAACTTTACTCTCTTTTTTTTTTTTATAAGTTGGCGTGTCCAACTTTATTTATTTTTTTTTTTTTAAATATATAAAACACAATTTTAAAATAAAAAAATATATATAATAAAAATATGTCTCACCTTATCAATGTCCAGAAAATATATCAACTCAAATATAATTTGACAATTTTACACAAAACCAAAAATTTACATGATTTTGTAAGTTAATATAAATTGTTCCTTCAAAAATATATTACCAAACATACTTTTATTCTTTAAAATCACTTCTCAAGTTGGCATGTCCAAAATAAATACCCGAAATGTTCAAAATATATTTATTTAATATATATTTATATTACTAAAATATTAAAGTTTGCGAGCGGCTCGGAATGGCTGTCACGGAACATTATTATTACTGGTACGAGTTTAGACCCGTCTCATTGACATCCCTAAGAGTAATCATAGTTACGATGATTCTGCATCCGTTCTTTGGTTTGAAGTGAAACCATGTACAACGTTTCACGTCATCAATTGTTACAAGGAAGGTGATGAGATAATTATATAAATTTTATATTTAAAAAATTTATTAATGTTCCGCGACAGCCATTCCGTGCCGCAATTTTTCTTTAGAATTTGGTAATAAAAAAATTGTTTAAATAAAATTTTAAAAATATGGACGATATTTTTACAATTTACGTGATAAGATGAGACATATTTTTATTATATTTTTTTATTATAAATTGTTTGTTTTTTTATTAAAAAAAACTAAGATGGACATGCCAAAGTGATTTTAAAGAATAAAACATGTTTGGTAATATATTTTTGAAGGAACAATTTATATTAACTTACATGTAAATTTTTGGTTTTGTGTAAAATTGTCAAATTATATTTGAGTTGATATATTTTTTGGACAATGATAAGGTGAGACATATTTTTGTTATATATATATTTTATTTTAAATTATGTTAAAAACAAAAAAAAAACAAGTTGGACACGCCAACTTGGTTGGCGTGTCCAACTTTCATAAAAAAAATCACGCCAACTGAGTTGGCGTTTTGGGTTAAAAAATTAAGGTTTTATATTTTAGGTTATTTTGTTAAATATTTTTTAAATATGGGTTATATTTTTAAATAACCCCAGACATGCGGTATAATCCCATAATATGAAGATCAGAAACATATAACATAACTATATATTATAGAAATATATTTTGAGCTTTTCGGACATTTATTTTCGAGAAGTAGCTTGTATAGCTCGCGAACATATTTTTAATGTTTCGGATCGAGATCGAACTTGAGTAATGATTCGAACTGGTCGAGCTAAAAGTATTAACAAAATTTTAATCGAACTCGAGCTTGAATTCGAACCTCAAAATTTTTGTGATGTTAAGTTCGATTTTGTTCATTTACACCGTTTTTAACCAAAACGGATAATTTTAAAAAGCTTTCAAATGTTCAAAACCTCCGAGACACCAGAGATGTGGCTGAGGATCGGTGTCCTTATTCTAACCACATACAAGAAAATATAATGCAATGTCCCACAATAAATGAATTTGGTTATTTGAAAGTAGAATATCTTAATTCATTATAGAATAAAAATTATATGCCGTGTAGTATATTGAAAGTTCGATTATTTGAATATAAAAAAATTAGAATTTTAATAAGTATTGGTATTTGTATATTTTTAATTTTAATAGGTATTGGTATTTTTTTATTTTTTTAAAGTTTCAAAATTAAAATGTTTATATATAAATTTTAGTTTCTTTAATTTAAAAGATAGAAACACTATTTTTGGAATTAATAAAGTAATTGGAATCATGCTGAGCTGAACAGAGTCTCTGGCCAAATACTGCACCAATAAGATTAAGATATTCACAACTTATTTTAAAACTTTAACTTCGAAAATAAAGCTAAAACCATCAATATCAGAATACATATCATGCTTAAGAAAATTTTCAAGACCAATACATTTTCTTTTTTCCAAATCACAATCAATATAAAAAATTCAATTTATCAAGACAAAATAAAAAACCAAAGATTCTATTCAGCATCTTTACTGGTTATTTATACTGAACATTGTTTTATTATAAAATACAGTTTTAAGAACAATTATTTTGTTTTGATAAGACAGACTTTATTAATCATGAGCACAAGGGATGCTCACCTAATTACAGACATACAATCAGCATGCTAAAAAAAAAGAAGAGAAAATATATTCAAAATCGAAACTCTACACCTAAATCGGTTGCAAAAAGTCTAAAATAATTTCCTAACTTACATGTTTACACATAAGACACATTATATAATTTTAATAAAGATCGCAAAAGCCCCCAGGGACATAGTCGAGTTGGTAAGATCTGTGGTGACGTAAGATAACCCCTCGACGCCAGGTTCGATTCCCGTGTGGAGCGCATTCCCTGCTGAAATATTGTGGTGGTGTGCTCTGGGGTCGTGGCATGTAGGTCCTCTCCCATAGATGTCTGTCAGCTCAGGCACATCCCTCGATTTATCTGGTGGCGGCGTTGAGGGGCCGGTTCCATCACCAAGGACTAGTCAGACAAAAACCTAGATACCTTATAAATCAAAAAAAAAAAAGATCACAAACTATAAAGATTAATTGATATTTTTTTTAAAAGACTATCCATAAACATCACATCCACGTTATTATCTATGTCCTGATTCTACCACACAGTCGATCGAGTAATTTGTTCAAAGTATTTTTTGCACGTGCTACATCAGGGGAGACATATTTTTGCACGTGCCCGTGGTGAAATGCTATTGTTGAATGGATTATTTTTTTATGTAACGGGTGGACCTATATACCATTACACATTCAAATTTATACATACATATAGATATACTTGAATGTGTGACAGTAGTGCATAGAAAAATAATTCGTGTTAGAATAACACATTGACACTTAGCCAGCCAGGGTTATGAAAATCATTTGTCAAGTCAACTAATCACATCGAGAGATCATCCAGCCAACTTAAAGGGTTTGTCTTGGGTGCACCCGATGTTTGGGTGCACCAAGACACATACATATGTATCTATATGTATGTATATTTTATATATGTGTCTTGGTGTACTCAAACACAGGGTTAAATTATTTGTCAATAAGTCGCCCTGTTTATGGTTTCCCATCAATATGAATTCCTTAAAATCTTTCGATAAATGAACCCAAATAATAATTTATGTCTGTCATTCTGCGATTTTGGTCTTCTCTGCTGTTAAATTACAGCGTTAATCAGACTTGGTCGTATCATCTATATTTCACAGAAACTACACAGCAAATATAAAGTTACATGTAAATTTGAGAGGCTCTCGGCATTATTCGTTTGTTTACTCGTCTTCTGTGATTATATTTGAATATAAATCCTTAGGTCGAAAGCCAACAAACAGATGAGAGGAGAAAAAGGATATAGAGTATTGATAATATGAATCTATTCACATTATAATTCTCTTTACTTTATCATCCATCAAGTCTTTCTACTGAATGAAAAAAAAAAGTATTTGTAATTCATTTGAAAACCCCTTTCATCCCTTATAAATACGCCATCTCCTCCGAAGAAAGATCATCAGTTCAAAACAATGGCTTCCACTCTTACCCCTTCATTCGCCAATACTTTTTTCTTCTTTTTCATTATTTCCTATGCATCAGACATGTCCATAATCACCTACGACAATAGCCATAACATCACCTTCTCCCGCCGCTCGGAGGATGAAGTGATGACACTGTTTGAATCCTGGCTAAGTTGAACATGGCAAAGTGTACAATGCCATTGGTGACAAGGAAAGAAGCTTCGAGATTTTCAAGAGTAACCTAAAATTCATCGACGAACATAACTCTATAGAGCGTTCGTATAAGGTTGGCCTGAATCAGTTTGCCGATATCACAAATGAAGAGTTTCGAACCAAACACTTGATCCCCAAGAAGGACAGAAAAACCCGATTTGATAACCGAAAACTACGTGAACGCCCCTGCTTCTTAGAACGATGGATTATTGTGATGAATAATGAATATCTTATTCTGTGTATACAAGGCCATATATATGGCTTACAAGTGTATCTCTTAAGATATGAAGAGATTTCGATAAATCTCTTTAAATGGGAAAGCAATCATTCCTAATTTATACAAATCTATATAAATCTATTCAGCATGATTTGAGGAGGAATTCTCGATGGAGATTTTCTTAACACGTCCCCGCAAAATCAATGTGCCATCAGCCACAGAGATTTTGGACCTTAGAATGGAGAAACGAGTCCGATGTAGTGGCTTGGTGAGAAGATCAGCTAATTGATCGTCAGTCCGGATAAAAGAGACATGTAGAAGGCCCTTGGTAAGGAATCACAGACGAAGTGGACGTCGAGTGAGATGTGTTTCATACGGGTGTGCATAACAGGATGTATGGCAAGACGCGTGGCACTAATGTTGTCACACCAAATACAAGGTGGTGTATGAAGTATGATCCCGAGTTCATTGAATAGATTCAAAATCCAACAAACTTCAGAGGCAGAAGCAGCTAAGGACCGATATTCGGATTCGGCTGAAGATCGGGATACACCTTTTTGCTTTTGTGAGCTCCAGGAGATAGGATTAGGGCCAAGAAAAATGATGTAGGCAGATGTTGATTCGCCATCAGTTACATCGCCACCCTAGTCGGCATCAGAATATGCGGTAAGAGTTAAATGAGATTGACGTCGTAAAAGAAGACCGTGATGAAGAGTGCCTTTGAGATAGCGGAAGATCCGTTTCACAGTTGACCATTGAGATGGTGCAGGAGCGAACATGAACTAGGCAAGTCGATTAACAGCAAATGTGATGTCTGGACGTGTAAGCGTCAAGTACTGTAACCCGCCAATGGCTTGGCGATATTCTGTTGGGGAAACAATATCACATTTACTTGTGGATGGAGAGGCAGCCATAGGAGTTGTCAAAGGTTTAGAATCCTCCATGTGGTGACGGCGTAACAGATCGAGAGTGTATTTATGCTGTGAGAGAAATAAACCCTCACGGCAAGAAGCGACTTCAACCCCAAGGAAGTAAGATAGACCACCGAGATCTTTAACGGCAAAGCGAGAACTAAGATGGCAAATGACATCAATAATTAGAGAAACATCAGATCCAGTAACGATGAGATCGTCAACATAGATAAGAATATATAGATGAAGTGGTCCCCGATGAAGAATAAAAACCGAAGTATCAGACCGAGATTGGACAAAGCCAAAAGAAAGAAGAGCATCACTGAGTGTGTGGTACCAAGCTCTAGGTGCTTGGCGAAGACCATAAAGAGATTTCCGAAGGCGGCATATATGACTGGGGGATGATGGATCAACAAAGCCAGGAGGTTGAGACATATAAACAACTTCTGTAAGCTCATCGTGAAGGAAGGCATTGCTGATATCAAGTTGACGAATAGACCAATTGTGCATAAGAGCCAATGATAGGACCGTGCGTATAGTGACTGGCTTGACAACTGGGCTAAAGGTCTCAGTGTAATCAATCCCAGGGCGTTGATTAAAGCCCTTTGCAACAAGACGGGCTTTGAATTTGTCAATAGTACCATCTGGATGCCGTTTGATCCGAAAGACCCATTTGCAACCAATAACATTTTGGCTAGAATGAGGCAGTACAAGATTCCAAATGCCATGTTTGGTTAAGGCAGTGAATTCTTCTGACATAGCAAGACGCCAATGGGGATCTTTTAGTGCTTGAGAGACACAAGTGGGTTTGATGTCATCTGGAAGAGGATGTTTTGTAGCTTGATAGATGTGCTTGGGTCGGTAGATATTGTTTATACTCCTTGTGCGTGATAGGCACGAGATGGTGGTGCTGGATGAGGAGCGCCGTCCGAAGTGATGTTATCAAACATAATAAAAAAAGTTACGAGAATTATGTTCAAATGCTTAGATCTATAAAAAATTAGTATTTCTATAGTATTCTAAATGAACTAGAAGTTTATGAAGGATACTAATTAAAACAATATGCTATCTGGTGAATGCGATGTTATCCTCAGGGTAACAATATGGTTGTTGATTGCTCAACACACCCTTAGATCATGCACTGAATGTCATATAATTACCTTAGGGCTTAGATCATGTACTAAACGTCATATACTTAAGCATACTACCTAAATAACATGTAGTTATCAGTTGTGTGTCACTCATATAATACATTTACATCCCCCAATTATGTCATATCCAATACCAAAACGTACTTAACAATATTTATGAAATATTATTCATAATTCACACAAACGTATTCTCATTCAAAAATATTTAGAAATACAGTAAAATCTCTATGAATTAATAATATTGGGACCATGAAATTTTAATAATTTAGAGATGTATTAATTAATCGATAAATTAATTATTTGTCAATTTAAAGAGTATCTTTTCGATCCAGTAAATATAATTTTAAATACATTAAAAATCATTGTATGTGTATCACTAATATATGTATCACATTTCGTGAATTCACCTAGACTTAAATGTCGAGTAAAAAATAAGCAAGGATATATTCATATTTTACTAAATTGTTTTAATTATGTTTGTATTCTTTTAAAAAAATCGATATTGATATGACTAAGATTTATATAAGCATCTTTCTAAAATTTATTATCTTAATTATTTATAAAAAATTTAAATTTTTTAAGCTGATCTAAGTTGTGTTGAAAAAATATTAATCCATGGAGGTTATCAATCTATGGAGTTACCGACTGAAAATTCAAACATGAGGAAATGGCAATGACGTGTATACACCTTATACGCGTTATTCAAAGTACACATATATATGATATTTGTGTTATGTGTCTCGTATTGTGAAAGTGATTTGGATATGTGTATTTTTTATTTCGATTTATATGAAGTATAATTATTATAGATATTAGATCTCAAAAAGACCATTAAAAGAATATGATGTACCTTCCTTTAAGAAAAGTATTAATATATTTATTATTTTATTATAAATAGACGTCAGAAAATATTACAGAATATGGGTTTTACTGAGTCAATTTTAAATAAGGGTTGTAGAGAAGGGATTCTATTTATAAAGAGCGTGTCTCATGTAATATACGTAATCACAAAATTATCAATTAAGATCAGTTTCAAGGTTATAAAAATAGTCCAAACACTTTATTAATTTTATGTAACCTAGGAGACGACGTTACACGTTTTTTCGTGGTCAACCCTAGTTTCTGAATTTTTTCTATGTTTGTTAATTATTCAATTGCAACCGTGTAATTCATATATAAATTCGTCGCCATTTGTAAAATAAACCTAAATCCTCGGCTGCTCAATCTTCATCTCTTTCTTCAATGTCAACTTTTGGAATCCAGGGTCAACCCCTGGAGCTCACGGGTAATCTTTCTGTTCTTTTCCCTTTGCATTCTTCCCTTTTTATGCTCTTCTTTTTCTAGTAAAAAATTGCTCACTTTATTTATTTATGGATATGTTTTGGATCGGATCTCAGTTGTTGCTTGTGCTAAGTTGAAGGATACTGAATGGATTTCAAGGCAAGATCCCTACGTCTGTATCGAGTATGGTAGCACCAAGTTTCGTACTCGTACTTGTACCGGTAAGTTACCGTTTTCCGGTAATAAAGATTGATTTGATGCCACCTCGTCTGTTTTATTGGAGATTGTTGCTTTCTAGTTTGTTCTAATTTTTTGGGTGAAATTATGCGTAGATGGAGGGAAAAATCCGACTTTTCAAGAGAAATTCGTGCTTACGCTGATAGAAGGGTTGCGGGAGATTAATGTTATAGTATGGAACAGCAATACTATGACTTATGATGATTTCATCGGCAGCGGAAAGTAAATTTCTTGTGGCTTGTGTGGATCTGATCATGATTCTTTTGAATGTGTATATATATATTTGTGAAATCTTTTCTGCGGTTTGATCTAGAATTTGGTCTGTTTAGGATTCTGTTGCAGAAAGTTCTATCAATTGGTTATGACGACAGTTCATGGTCTCTTCAGGACAAGAAAGGCAGGTATAATTTACTAAACAAGACTGCAACATGTTAATTTGTGTCATAACCAATGTCTGTGTCCTTGTGTACATGTAATTAATTGTTTACTCGTGTTCATTATTAGCATTTTGAGGCTGCATACCGGTAGTGAGCTTTTGTATTTTATGAATTGTTTTAGGAGAATATTGGTGAGCCTATTATATTCTTGTAAAACTTTTACTGTGTGTTTATTCCGAGACCATATTGAAATGTCTTTGCATCATTGTGAGTGAGTCTGTGTAAAATTAGGAATCACTTCATCTGCATTGGGAGTGCACTTGTGTGTCTGGGAGTATCCTCTTGAATCGTTTTAGAATGAAAAATGGTTTTCAGCCAAGAATGTAGTGTTGGGCATATATTTTTTATTTAGCAATGCATCTATTTAGTTGTCCATCCGACTTTTTCAGTGCCGTGAGCCCCGTGAGAGCTGTATATTTTTCAGGCAATAGGGGGAAGTATGATGTTTGTTATTTGAATAAACTTTCATTTCTGGGAGTAATTTCTGGCTGAGGCTCATTTTGTTTTCAATAATTACAGGTTTACAATATATTCCATAGCCCATATTGTTTTCGTCTTTGATCTTTATTAATGTAATTATGCCCCTCTACCCTTCAAATTTTCGCGAATTGTCATAACATGATAGATAAATCAAGTTGACTACAGATGCTTGTATTACATAGATTGATTCTACATTTTCGAGTTGTACGAAGGTGCTCATAACCACTTATCTGTGTGAATACTTATACTGTATTTGGAATAGATATGTGGACAACTTATGCATGTATCCCTCTTGTACAGGCATGCTGGAGAAATAAAGTTAATAATGCACTATTCTACTGCCAATGTAAGCTAAAATTTCTTTCTGTTTCATGAAAACCAGGTAATTATTGTAGTATCTGAAGCTTGTGAACATTTTTTACATTTGCAGAAACCAGCTAAAACCAATGCGGCATCAGCTCCTCCTTACCCGGGTGCATCAGCGCCTCAAGCCCCTCTTTACCCTGCACATGCGCCAATGGCACCGTATCCTCCAAGAAATTTCCAAGAGCCAGCTCCTTATCCATCCTATCCTTCTATTCCAGCAGGATATCCACCGCCCCCATATCATCAACCAGCTACTAATTATCCTCCAATTTATCCCCCTGGGCCATCCCCTTCAATGTATCCTCCACGACCGCAAGATCCACATTATCATCCTCCTGGTAAGAGTTCTCGGCTTCTTGGCTTATGCTGACTCTCATCGCTTTGAAAATGTGTAAACTTTATGGAATTTATTATTATTTTTAACAGGGTTGTATCCTCCGCAGCCTTATCCTCCACCTCCGTACTGAGGCAAGCTTTGCTCGTTGATCTCTCTCTGTTTAGTGAACAAATTTGTGTTGTAGTATTCTGTAGTGCTGATTCTGTTATATATGTTTTTTGTTACTTTGTTTTCGAATTTGTTAATGTTGCAAGGAAATTGTAAAAACTAAAAATGTGTTAAAAAGGAAAAAGCAATTGGTTCTTTTGAACTATTATTAGATCCTTGGGGAATTTTTGTTTCGAAAGATAATATTACTCATTTATTTTCTGAAAGAATATGGGCTTGTGGTGAATCTAAATTTCGTGCAAGTTTTTTTAAATTAAGATATATATATATATATATATATATATATATATATATATATATATATATATATATATATGTGTGTGTGTTTTGTTTCTCAACTTTGTTCTTTGAGAGGGTGAATGGCTAAATATTTTTTCCGCACAATGTGGGACTCGATCTCTAGTCTCTCTAAAGTCGAGATGAGCTCTTATCAGCTGGGCTAAGCTCAAAAAATTGATATACATCATGTGTTTTCGGGAGTCAATTATATTTATGCCTGACATGTCGAAAATATTATATAAAATCAGTATCCAAAAAAATTGTTGATATAAATGAAAAAAATTTATATTGTGACGCAATATCTTTACCAAACTGACTCTGGCACAACTTAGGATCTACAATAAAAAAATATTCTCGCATAATATAACCAAACTTGTATTTGCTTTCTCAAAATATGTGACAATTTTTTTCCAAAACTACCAAAACAAGATCTGCGGGATTATACTAAATCTTGTACATGCTTAAAATTTGAGATTGGTCGGAATAAAAAAAAACAGACTGCTCAAGGCATATATAGAGAGGATTTTATCATAAAATACATTGAATTGTATAATTCATTACGTAGTTCTGAAGGTGATTATAAGAGTATATTGATTTATATATTAGGGAGGATTTCTTAATAAATGAAACAAATATATCCTTTGGGATACGTGCTAATGCCGCAATAAACTTTTTGGTTGGTGTTCTATATATATTAGCGGCACACGCGTTGCGTGTGTAATGAAATTTTAAGTTTTATATAATGTATATGTATGCAAAATTTTTATATTTGAAATATCTGAATTAAGTATGATATTCTATGGAGAAGAGAATAAACGGCCGCATATATTTTCGAAAGGAAAAACACTTGTGAAAATTGAGAACTAAGTTGGGAAATTAACAGATGATCTTCCGATATTATCATTTATCTCATGGTCTCATGACTATTACCAAAGCAATAGAGGGTATTTTTGGAATTTCACATTGATCATACCAAAATAGTTTCTCTAAGGTGCTCACACATTATAATATAGTATAGATAAACTAAAATAATGAGTTATTCTTCTCCAACACAACGAATTTGTTGCCTATGAGCATTTCAAATTTCAAATTTCAAATTTCAAATTTAGTTTTTTTTATATAAAAAAATGCAAATTTCATTTCGAAATATGTTCTGTCAAGCAAGTATACAAATGCCGGACAAATATTGGGAACAAATATGACGAATTGTGTCCACTTAAGTGGCAAGTACATAGTAATTATACATGGACCAAAATTAGTAACTCAGCAGAAAAAAATTCAAGTGAGGAGAGAGAAATATAACTGATCAATTCTTGGATGCAGATTGGAAGATGAAGACTGCAAGCAGAACTCCCACCAGTGATGTAACCGCCAATGCTACTATGGGCAAAGGGGCTGTCAGCCCAACATTCTGGAAAATAGGAAAAAGAGTCCATATTTAACAATAATTCATCATTTGCCAGAGCAAGACCAAACTTCAACCCATCATAAAAAGTCTCCCGCCCTATGTTGGATTATCTGAGGTGGAAATAGTTTAATATAACTGATACCCCGATATCCGGTGCGGTTCAGACCCGAACTATATGGGCTCGACCCAGGTCGGCACTCGAGGAAGACCTCCAGGTCGGCCACCCCAGGTCGGCCACCCTAGGTCGTCCACCCCAGCTCGGCACTCGAGGAAGACCTCCAGGTCGGCCACCCCAGGTCAGTCAACCCAGGTCGGCCACCCCAGCTCGGCCAACCCCAGATCGGCACTCGAGGAAGACCTCCAGCTCGGCCACCCCAGGTCAGCCAACCCCAGCTCGGCCACCCCAGGTCGGCGCTCGAGGAAGACCTCCAGCTCGGACTCGATGATGACCTCAGCTCGGCCTCGATGAAGACCTACATCTCGGCCCAGTATCATAGACACTAGAGATTATCCTACCTTGGTCTGTTTGCCTTGGTCCATTTTTCTTTTACTAGGCCCGTTATCCTGCTATTTAATTAGCCCATTGTAGGCCCATTTATCTTTAATATAAATAGTGAAGGATCAGTAGGGTTAGAGAGGTCGCATCTTTTCTTCTCTCCCAGCAGCCTTCTCGGCGGTGCTCCCTCCTCTCCCTCCACCATTTTCATTTTCTTAGCTCATTCTTGTAAAGAAAACATGTAAATCACTCATTTGTTTATAGTGGAATTTATACTGGACTAGGTCCCGTGGTTTTTCCCCCATATTTTGGGGTTTTCCACGTAAAAAATCTGGTCTTGTTTATTTTTTATATATTATTTTGTGCTTGGAAGAAATACACGTCTACCCTACCAAAATTCCAGGTAACAATTGGCGCCGTCTGTGGGAACGTGAGCTCAAGACGTTGAGATATGGGGAGGATAAGGATGGTCTGAGGGTTGCATCTCTGTTGGGAGATGGATGTTCTAAGTTCTGGAGAAGAAAAACCTTTAGTAAGCGGCGGCGGCGGGTTTGATGGAAGGGGGAAATGTTTTGGTTATTGGGGTGCAGCCTTGTATGAAAGTTGCTATGCTTTTGGGTTGCACTCTAAGAAACGCCAGTGTAATGATTCTCGAGATGCTACATCAGGCATCAGATCTCTGGGGATACCTCTTCCCCCTAGCCAACCACAATTTTTGGAGAATGAAGCTGCTTTAGCATTTTGTTTTTGGGGCATTAGGAGCTTTTGTTACATGATTGGAGCTTGAGTAAAAGTGGCAAAGTCCAAATCAGTACCTCACGTCGGGCCATATCAGCTCGGCCTCAGCTCGGCCAAATGAGCTCCACCTCGGCCGTATGATTCCAGCTCGGCCACCTCAGCCGTATGAGTCCAGCTCGGCCTCAGCTCATCCACCTCGGCCGTATGAGCTCCACCTCGGCCTTAGCTCATCCACCTCAGGACGTATGAGTCCAGATCGGCCTTAGCTCATCCACCTCGACCGTATGATTCCAGCTCGGCCACCTCGGCCGTATGAGTCCAGCTCGGCCTCAGCTCATCCACCTCGGTCGTATGAGCTCCACCTCGGCCTCAGCTCATCCACCTCGGACAAATGAGCTCCACCTCGGCCGTATGAGTCCAGCTCGGCCTCAGCTCATCCACCTTGGCCACATGAGCTCCAACTCGGCCTCAGCTCATCCACCACGGCCAAATGAGCTCCATCTCGGCCTCAGCTCATCCACCTCGGCCGTATGAGCTCCACCTCGGCCACAGCTCATCCACCTCAGCCAAATAAGCTCCAGCTCGGCCTTAGCTCATCCACCTCAGGACGTATGAGTCCAGATCGGCCTTAGCTCATCCACCTCGGCCGTATGAGCTCCACCTCGGCCTCAGCTCATCCACATCGGCCAAATGAGCTCTACTTCGGCCCAATGAGTTCCAGCTCGGCATCGTCCATGTAAGCTCGGCCTCATCGACCTCAGCTCATCCACCTCGGCCAAATGAGCTCTACCTTGGCCGTATGAGTTCCAGCTCGACCTCATCCACCTCAGCTCAGCCTCCGCATCGGCCTAAGCCTAACAGTTGATCGTGACTTTGACACTCAAGTCTTCGGGCCCTAACTTACGGTTCTTCCTGTCCAACTGATATTTGAATTTCGTAAAAATATATTTGTGCATTGCTATTTTATCAATATTTCAGGACAGTATCGGACAGCTCGGGCATGCAATCTCGCAGTAAGCCCCTATTATGACAGCTCGGGCATGCAATCTCGCAGTAAGCCCCTATTATATCAGCTCAGGCATGCGATCTCGCAGTAAGGCCTTATTCATCAGCTTTTGATCTTTATTTGATCCGGATTTTTGATTAACTTATTCGGATGTGGTGTAGTGGTATGGTGGTTCGGGAGTGGTGTGTGAATGTTGGAGTTGAGATTAGGAGATATGTCATGGTCCGCCCAGACATGTGTGGCTATGGTCAGCCCAGGCACACTAGATGAGGAGATAAGTTAAGGTCCGCCCTGACTATGAAAGTTAAGGTCCGCCCAGACTACGATAAAAGTTAAGGTCCGCCCTGACTACTATAAAAGTTAAGGTCCGCCCTGACTATGAAAGTTAAGGTCCGCCCTGACTACGATAAAAGTTAAGGTCCGCCCTGACTAAGAAAAAGTTAAGGTCCGCCCTGACTATGAAAGTTAAGGTCCGCCCTGACTACTATGAAAGTTAAGGTCCGCCCTGACTATGAAAGTTAAGGTCCGCCCTAACTACGATAAAAGTTAAGGTCCGCCCTGACTACGATAAAAGTTAAGGTCCGCCCTGACTAATAAAAAGTTAAGGTCCGCCCTGACTATGAAAGTTAAGGTCCGCCCTGACTAAGAAAAAGTTAAGGTCCGCCCTGACTATGAAAGTTAAGGTCCGCCCTGACTACTATAAAAGTTAAGGTCCGCCCTGACTATGAAAGTTAAGGTCCTCCCTGACTATGAAAGTTAAGGTCCGCCCTGACTACGATCAAAGTAAAGGTCCGCCCTGACTATGAAAGTTAAGGTCCGCCCTGACTACTATAAAAGTTAAGGTCCGCCCTGACTATGAAAGTTAAGGTCCGCCCTGACTACTATAAAGTTAAGGTCCGCCCTGACTACTATGAAAGTAAAGGTCAACCCTGACTGGGAAAATTAAGTTCCGCCTTGATGGAACGATCAGGGTTTACTCAAATGAACAACTATGGCCAGAGCCCGCCTTCAGCCAATGGTTACCACAGCCTACACTAAAGGTTATAGCGGGCAAGGGCCACGTGCTCGTGCTCCTTGCATAAGTTTGGAACAGATGAGAATCATTCGCTCATATTTATTATCTGGAGTCCAGATCGGACAGGTCTTGTCTACTTATATTTATTCTCCGGGATCAGATAAGACGAGCTTTATTTGCTCAACATTTTATCAGCTCAAGAGCTCACGACATCTTTCACTTCGTGAATTCAGATGAGCTCTATCTTCGCATATCTATTAGCTCTGGAGTTCAGGCGAGCATTATTTGCTCTTACTTATTTCGGAGCTCAGATCAGGTCGGCCAAGTATCATTCGCGGGTCAGGCGAGCGTAATATCGAACATATTATCTCATATCAGGTTGGGCGAGCAACATTTGTTTATCACCTCGGGTCTCTCGATCACCTTTGTCAGCTCGGAATTTTCGATTATAGTAGCTTCAGTTCGGATTCATACTGCCCAGCACAACCTGCTATTATGGGCAGAAGCTCAGTACAGTAATTACATCGGTTCCTCGTATGGGCTATACGAGCCGCCTATTCTATCAAGGATCGACATTCGAATTGTCATGGCTCTGCTGACAGCATGAATTGGGAACTCGGCATGGCGAAGGGTCACATCATGGCTTGGCATTTAAAGGACTACCGATCCGGGTCTTCACCTAACTAGTTGGAGTCGATACAGCGCTACTCTAGCTCGACTAGAGGGGGATACTCATGATACCCCGATATCCGGTGCGGTTCAGACCCGAACTATATGGGCTCGACCCAGGTCGGCACTCGAGGAAGACCTCCAGGTCGGCCACCCCAGGTCGGCCACCCTAGGTCGTCCACCCCAGCTCGGCCAACCCCAGGTCGGCACTCGAGGAAGACCTCCAGGTCGGCCACCCCAGGTCAGTCAACCCAGGTCGGCCACCCCAGCTCGGCCAACCCCAGGTCGGCACTCGAGGAAGACCTCCAGCTCGGCCACCCCAGGTCAGCCAACCCCAGCTCGGCCACCCCAGGTCGGCGCTCGAGGAAGACCTCCAGCTCGGACTCGATGATGACCTCAGCTCGGCCTCGATGAAGACCTACATCTCGGCCCATTATCATAGACACTAGAGATTATCCTACCTTGGTCCGTTTGCCTTGGTCCATTTTTCTTTTACTAGGCCCGTTATCCTGCTATTTAATTAGCCCATTGTAGGCCCATTTATCTTTAATATAAATAGTGAAGGATCAGTAGGGTTAGAGAGGTCGCATCTTTTCTTCTCTCCCAGCAGCCTTCTCGGCGGTGCTCCCTCCTCTCCCTCCACCATTTTCATTTTCTTAGCTCATTCTTGTAAAGAAAACATGTAAATCACTCATTTGTTTATAGTGGAATTTATACTGGACTAGGTCCCGTGGTTTTTCCCCCATATTTTGGGGTTTTCCACGTAAAAAATCTGGTCTTGTTTATTTTTTATATATTATTTTGTGCTTGGAAGAAATACACGTCTACCCTACCAAAATTCCAGGTAACAATAACTATATAACTAACTCTTCTAGCAATTTGAGTTATTTATTTTTTAGCAGAATAAATAAGTAACAAGTAATTACTGGTGGAGTACTATTGTTGCTCCGGCCCATGTGACCTAGATTGTGATATATCTCCACAAAAGCCTCAAAGATTAGGCTTTTTAAGATGGGGAGGAGAATGAGACATCAAGGGCGCCGAATCATGCATTGTCTGTCGCCTGAACAAAAAGCTAGTTGTGGTGTGTAAACACACCAAACAAATGCCAACTCTTTCCTTTTCCTTTGGTCTTTCCAAATACCCTCAGTTATTGTTTCTTTTTACTCTATATTATATTAATAATTGAAGTGAACGGTATTATCTAGTGTCTCCTTTCTTTTAGGAATAAAGAACAAACTAAAGTCACTTAGAACATAACCAAATAAGGAGAAGGGATAATGATCTTGCTAGTGTCTCCTTTCTTCTACTTTCTAGTGATTCACACACCATAAACTTAAAAGTCCATATCAAATTAAGTGCATCCTCTTGTACAACTAAGTATATCATAAGACATGCCTTAAGCTGAGTGCATGTGATGTTACTGGGGCCTAGAATACATAACAAGGGTGAACCCGAGATTTGGGGGGAGAGGGGAAAGAACAAAAAGATGGGACTATTCAATAGATTTGGGGGAGGGGGTGAAACATGGATTTTTTTAAAAAGATATACATGTAAGATTTAATTTTTTTCGTTTAAGGAGGGCAATCGTCTGCAGATATCCCCGCTGCTTGATCTGCCCAGCATAACTAAGAAGAATTCGAAAAACAAACTCAAGCAATTGTCAATAGATTGTTCAAAATCTCAACAAAAGCATTTGTACAGATGGGATACCTCTAGGAGTCCTTTTCCTGTCGCGATTTCGATGCTAATAGCTGCAGTAAACCCTACCATTGCCAGCCTCCCAATCCATACATCTAAACCATTCCCCTCCTCGGTGCTCTGCTCACATCTTATGGAAACCGACTTTGAACTTTGTACAGTAAATCTCTGGTAAAAAGGTTTCTGGACCACTGGAAAGTAAAAGAAACAATAGCAAGATCATTATAGAATTCTTTCAAGTTTCAACCAAGTTCATTTCACCAGGGCCTAAGCACTAGTGGCAGTAGCCATTGCCAGATTTATGTCTAAATTTTCAAAAACTATCAACAATCTATTAGGATAATACTTGAATTGAAGCACATGGCATAAGTTAAACAATTGAGCTACGAGTTCATGAGGGAACCTCGGACCGGAAAAAAATAAAAAATCAAATTTATGTCTAATGTTTTCTACTACGACTTATGATAATATTGAACTGAAGAACCTGACCACACAGAAACCTACGAGGACGGTAGCCATTGACTTAATCAGTTACAACCGAACCATCGACCCTATAGCTGAGATTTTTCCGAGTTCTGTATTCGCTCCCTAAGACTTCTCGCTCCACGACCAACTGTTCTATTTCCGAGCTACGAGTAACCTCAAACGGGAAACTTTTTTATTTTTCATTCCTACGTTTTTTCCAAAATTAATCAGCGAAAAAACGTAAAGTGGTCCTATTCAAAATTTAGGGTCCGCTCCATCTAAAGACCACAGAGCAGTAGAAATAACCAAAAATTGGTACAAAAACGATAGATTGATCGGAGCAGCGAGAGAAAGATAAGCAGAACCGATGCCCTTTCTCCTCAACAATTACGAATTGCAAGCACAAATTACAATCCAAACTTCTTGGGGACAAAAACAAGAAAATACATCTTACAGAGAGGAGAACCAGTGGCAAACACGTTTCCGAATTTGCGCGGGACACGAGCAAAGGCAACAGTTTCTGCAGGACTCAGCACGCTAACATCTGCAAAAAGCGCGCAATCGGCAGCAATAAGAATGGTAGTAAAGGAGCTTTGAGAACTGTACTGTAGAAAAGGCGCAACCAAATCTACCGCGAATTGAAGCATAGCAGTGGAGAGGAGAAGAAATCTGCGTCGCGGCCGCCATCTTACTGTAAGCCTTCCAATTGCTATCGGGATGAGGAATTTAATTTATTCATAACAGCCAACAAAATCGGCACAAGGGAAAATTCGACACGTGTCATATCCAAATGCTGACTTGGAACTTGTATTAAAAAATTTTAAAAATAAATATTTAAGTAAGATTTAATATATTTTATCGCATATATTATATGAATAATAATTGTTTAATCAGAATAGATATAAAATTGTAGTAGTTAAAGAAACTCACATTTAATCATTTACTTACTTAAATTTTATTACAATTGTATTCTTAGAATTTTTATATCGCAGCAGAAAATGAGCACACACAGTATTATATACTATGATACTGTTTGATGTGATTGATAAGATAATCATTAATTGCTCGACTCATACTCAACATGTATATCAAACATCATATAATTAATCATACACATAACTATTAACTTTTTATTACTCATATTACACATTCATATCATTTGATCAGTTCATATCATGTACTAAACAATATCTAATTATGAACACAAATCATATTAATCATTTTCTGAATTATAATTGACCATATATACATAGAGAACAAAACTATTAGTAATATTGCATTTTGTGGGATTGGGTTATTAATGTCAAATACTGTGATATTCGAAAATAATTAAGTGAATTACTACTTGATTATAGTAATTATGAAATAATTACGGACTATGTTTGAACTCGGTTTTAAGATGAACCGAATAGGATATGATTATGTGTTATTCATGGTTTTATTCAAATAATATGTAGAAGCTTTTTTGAGAAATTTTGAGTGAATTGTAGTGGCATGAATTAAATCATTGTCCATGATCATGTGAAATGGGAGAATTAATCTTGTGATTAAGCATAACTTAGAAATTTTTGTACATGTTTATTGGGGCAAGGAGTTAAATCAAGGCTTAAAGCATAGTGAATGTTAACTAGCTTAACATTTAAAATAAGAGGATGAGAAGCATTTGAGCCACAAAACATTATCCGCACATATTACATACTTTTTCACACACTTTTCTCTACAAAAAAAGTCCACAACTCTTCCCTTCATCTTCTACCTTCCATTCTTTGAAAGCTTGGATTTTAGCCTGGAACTAGCATCTTGAACTTGATTTGGAGGAGTACAAGGGGTAAGGAACTAAAGTTTGAGTTATATGTAGTAATTGTTGATAATCTTTCTTTGTTGATGGTATTTGAATTTCAAGCTTGAGATGGGCTTTAATGTTGAGGAATGAGTTGTATTATGGTACATTGTAGTTGAAATGTTGGAACCATAACATGTGTTGGTGCATTGAGTTGATTATGTGCAGGAAAATGTGAATTTTTCAAAGGAACAGGGCTCCGCGATCAATCGCTGTAAGGCTCCATTACTAATTAATTATGATTAATCTGGATTAACGATGTTTAAGCAAACCCGGATGATTAAAAGTTGATATTTCGAATTAAGGTGTTCCGGGTCACAATACCTTATCTTTAATTGAGATAAAAACACATCAAATTATACATGAATACATGCAATTTTCGGCCAACACATTGCCAAACACATCATCAAACATCAACATGGACACTTGGAAGATCTTGGATGAAAATTATAAAAAAATCCCACTTTCTCCACATTGTTTCCAACACCCACTAGCTTATTTTTTTTTTGCTTAAATAATGTCCTTTCCACCTTCAAAAACCATCTGATATCTCTTCCAAATCTCGAAATTAACTCCTTCAAATTTTACAGAAAAATGGTGAGAAACACATAGCTTGAGGAAGGTAGGAGGAAGGAAGCATAGATTCTTCAAGAGTTTTGAAGATTAGGAGCTTGGATTTTGATTTGTGGTGGATTTCTTGAAACTACAAGGATATGATTCCTTTTTACTCTAGTTTTAGTTGAATTTTGTAGATTAAAGTCGAAAATTTAAGTAGGAGCTTGAAGATTTCGAATTCATTTTTGTCTAAACAGAATCTGTAGCACAAAGTGTTGATGACAGTCTGTATTTCGTAATTTTGACATTTTTAGCCTTCAAATTTGACTTTGAGCAAAACACAAAAGTTGGAGCTCTTTGAATTTTATGCAGTTTTAAAAAACGAAGCATGCGATTTGGATCTCATAAAAAGTTATGTTGATTTTACTTTAAGTGTTCATTCTTGACTCTGCATGTTCATGCATGTCAGATGCAGACTGTTTTTCGAGTTTCTGAGTAAATTGTGTTACGAATTTTATGTAGGTCATCAAATGAAAGTTGTAGGTATTTGAGTTCTCTTCTATTTTTTTCTTTTTTTTAAAACAAGACTTAATTTGGACTTATTTTGAAGAAGTTATGAATTTTATACTATGAGTGCTCATTCTGAGCCCTGCATGTGGGCGAAAATACCCATGCAGTGTGTTCTTCGGGTTCCTGAGCATTTTTGGCTAGGAATTTCGGAACATGTATAGAAATAAGAATTTTAGTGCTTCGAGTTGGCTGTAATTTGCCACTCGAATCACTCAATTTGGATTTGAAACAAAATCGTTATAGTATTTTTGCTAACACTGCTCAAGATGGAAAATAGATTTTAAAATGCTACGTGTTTAGTGTTTAAACCACATTTAAATGGAGGAACCAGCTTGACATCATTATAGATGAAATTTAGTATTCTTAGTTTAAACTTTGAGCATTGGAATTGAGTTTTTCTTATGTCGTATGAATTTATAGTGATTTTTCTACGAACATAGGTCAGCTGAAAATCTAAGAAAATCGATAAGGGTCAATACTTAGAAGTTGAATTTGATTCAATGCACTACTTGAACACTTAGTGTCATTTGGAATTTATATGACCATGTTAATAGATTCTGGGGTTGATTTGAGGAGTACTCGGTATATTATCTTTGGTCTGAGGTACATAGAAATGAGTTTTATCATGACGTC
The DNA here is from genome assembly GCA_907163345.1 of Haberlea rhodopensis. NCBI lineage: Eukaryota > Viridiplantae > Streptophyta > Magnoliopsida > Lamiales > Gesneriaceae > Haberlea > Haberlea rhodopensis. The sequence continues at coordinate 19,800,613 of CAJQUN010000002.1, forward strand.
TGGCGAAGACGTGTAATGATGCTATTGTATGATTTTACATGTCATTAATTGATTTATATGATTTAATTGTCACTATGTGATTCTTATGTGACTATATGACATGTTGAGATACATTGGACTATATGATATGTGAATTACATGATATGTATTGACATTCACATGAGATTGCATGACATATTGAGTTGCATATGTCATATGTAGATGATTCATGGGCATATCATATTGATCTATCCACTTCTTTGATATCCTTGATGATGACTGAGTTGATTTACTCTGAGTGTCGGGGACGACGGGCACAGCGATGACAGACAGTTTAGGTAGCAACTGTAGTCACGCGCGTTGCTACCAGACCTAAACATGAGGGATGCCGAGCACATCACATGATGATTCTCCTAGAGCAAAGTGTGTGTGTTGTCACCCTCAACTCGAGCTTGATATTGATTGATGATACCTTCCTTTGGACTCCGATATTTGGTATCTTGATATTCGATTCTTTGCCATTCATACATCGCATTCATACATGGTATGCATTGCATGCTACTTTGTCATTCTTGACATGATTTATTTATTTCTCGTAATGGGGTACTGACCCCCTTGTGGGGGCTGTCATGTCTTTTGTTGTTCGGACATGACAAGGTTTGCGGGACGACAAGATTCTAATGCTTTTGGTGATGCATCTAGAGATAATCGAGCTCCGTGATGAGCGAGCTCAGGTTTATGCATTGTTTTATTTTTCCAGTAGTATTACTCTACTTTTAAGAAAAATAAACTTTACAAACGTATGACCCATGTATGTTGTATTTGACTTATAATATTTTCAAATACTTTAATTGTTATGTTGTTAAATGAATGATGTATTGACTGTGAATGGAATACGGAACTATATACATATTTTGGTATAATTATCTATGTATTACCTAAAAGCTAAAAATTTTTAGGGCCATTTGACAATACATTTGAAATTAATCTTCTGATATTTATGCAAATTATTAATTGTATGATAATTAAACACCACATTAGGATCGGGCCCTCACAATCGCCAACCTGTACGTGATCGATCACACGAAGCCAACCAATAATTGGGCGAAAAAATAGCTTGATCGATCGCCGAGTTTGTCGCAATCGATCTCGAAAGGGCAGTAGGTTCAGGCGATCGATCGCGAGTCTCAAATTTTTGGAAAATTATTATTTCTTGAGGATTTTGAGATGGGATCTAATATGGCTTCTAATATTGAATTGTTGCAATTGTGTAGAGACTTCCCAAGCAGCGGGACAGCGAAGAGGATAATCTCTGATTTATCCTTCATTTTGGTGGAAAAAGGTACGTAGAGCGACCTACGAGCATTGGCGGTAAAATGTACTTTGTAATGTTATGTGCATGCATGTTGATGCATGGGTGATATTTGTGGAATATTGTTATATCGAGTGAGGGATATACTACTTGCCACTATCATATCGAAGCGAGGTAATGAATACTAGCCGATGTCGTATCGAATATATGGAATATAATACTTGCCGCTAATATGTTGAAGTGATGATTATGTCGCTGTCATATCGAAGCGATGGGTGTTAGAATGCCACTGATATATCGAAGCGAGTGTATCATAAATGATGCTGTTATGTCGAAGTGAGTGTTATTATATAGTCACTGTTATAACAAGACTGTGAATGTCGTATTGCTATGTTTATGTGAATTTATGTCCTGACATTGAATAGATTGTAGAGTTGAGGACATATTTTATAATCTGATGATTATGAATATGAGTTGTGGAACATGGACAATCGAGGAGATCGTGTTAAATGCACTGAATACAACAAGTACTTATATACTGGATATTTATGCATTTTACGATATGATTATCATCGGTATGGATGTTGATGAGTATATGCTCATGTACTATGAGTTGTTCCTGTAGGTATTTTTGGTCAAAGAAACTAAGGCAAGAGTTGTCATGCTAAGTGAGGGATATAGCTACCAAAACTAGAAGAATAACAGAAACTTTTGTATGGTACGCTAATAACGAGTAATATGACACTATTACATTCATTTTGTTTTGGGATTTAATTATAATTGTGTATGAATCCATGATAGCATTCATTGCACAAATCGTTATGAACCTTGTTACTCTGTTAACCAAATCAATCATATTGTATGATTAAAACGTTTAAGGTAGTGAGATCTTACAAATACTATGTCCTTACAATTTTGTTTTTTAATATTTCATCCATTGAATTTAGCACAATGTTTTTCATTATATATTTACATTACATATAATTTAAATTTGAACTTTAATAATTTATAGCCAATGTTTATTACGTGTAATAAGTAATAAATATGAGATATGGATAAAAGTATCGATGCCAAAATAGACGAGTCGTGCCGGCATGACTCTTATTTCTTTAAAGCTACGCCCATTACAACAACGTACTCTTTTTTTTGTTTTTGTTTTAGAGATATAGGGGTGTTACGAGGGGCGGCTCAATTAGGTAAGCAACTAAGGCATTTGCCTTAAGCCCCTTGTCACAATGAGGCCCACTTATATATACATATATAATGTAAAAATAAAAAATTTCATGTCCCTAATATCTCACTCATATTCGTCTTTTTTAAGCTGCGATTTGTCGTCTGATCACAAGATTTTGCGTAGTCAGGATTAGATGATGGAAATCAAATTTTTGGCATGAGAATAGAGCCTTATAAATGAAGATAATATTTTGAAGTTAGTACAATTTGATTTTATACTGTCTTTTATTATCTTGTATATATATTTATTGAGTGGATCAAAATTAACTCATGAGATAATACATGTTTGGTAAGACCTCATTTTTAGTACAATTCTATGTTACAATGGTATGATGGAGTCTGTGGCTTGATCGAAATCAATTCTTATTTTTTGGAAGATTGGATACAGTGCAGGATATTGTTACAATGGCAGGTTCCTTCCGCGGACATTTTCCTTCCTACAACGCCAAATCATCTCCTAGCATTACAGCCTCATCTCAATGTATTTTTTGGTGTGCACCACCTTTTGGTTTTATAAAGATAAATATGGATGCTTCGATACTACCAGGTATGAATTTTATCTGTGTTGGAGTAGCATCAGATATGCTCAAGATACTGTGCTACTTTTACATACAATTCGAATTATAGGCTTGTTTTCTCCCGCAGAATTTTTTATTTTATATTTAAAATATTCAATTTTGTTTCCAAATATACTTATATTATGTGATAATAAATCATAGGTTTTAAATCTGTTTTTATCTCATTATTGCACGACTAACTATGAATTTTTTAAATAAATTGTCATCTAAGATCTAAAAATTCTAAACAATTATGTCTACTACATATTTTGGTTGGTCTTGAACAAAACGCGCTTTTGATGAAAGCGGGTTACTAACAATTTATTTAACCGCAAAAGTGCTGAATCCTCCCCACTCAGGATTCTTCTCTTTCCACCTGAGATATATGAAGCCCTTTCCATAAGCCCCTCCACTCCATTCAGTGTCGACTTCAGATTCCTATCTTTTTCCATATACAGTTACGGTAATGTCTGCTGTACTCCCACATCCAACTAAAACCAGATTTTACAATCCATCATTGGGCAATTTCAAGAAAAATCAAACGCCTTTATCCGCTACTTTATCTTGGTTGAGACAGAGGGATTGCACAAGACTTGTATTGCATAGAAATGGGCTTCTTCTTACACGGGCTGAAGATAAGGCCAGGGGCAGGTCCTCTGCTTCGTCGAGTCCGCAGCAAAACGAGCTTCAACCCAATTCAGATAACCAGCTACAGGTTCTCTTAAAACTTATTTTTTTTTGTTTTTTTGTCGTTATTGATCATCTGTTCTTGAACGTATACATTTTTTGTAGTCCTAGTTCACATTTGAATTTGTATAGTTATGGATGAAGAAATTTTTATTAGGAAGCTTAAAAACAGAGCTTTTGTTGAAATTACATTGGAGCTTTTGTTCGAGTCCGCAGCAAAGCGAGCTTCAGAATTTTGTTTTTAACACACGGTTAAAAAAGTCATGCTTCATAAAGCACCAGCTAATTAGTCTTTCTTGGTAATTCAAGATTTAGAGAAGTGGGAGACCAAAGTAGGATTTGTGAATTTTTTTGGGGATCAAGCAAAATACTTTATCTGAAGTTTTTTAGGATACTATCTCAGGATCGATATGTCACTAAATTTTGCAAATAGAATTGTGTATTTGACACTGATGAGACTTGCTGATCATCAAGGTTTTGCAGTTATATTTGCACAAAAAGCTTTTCACTAGTTCCACTAAGGTTGTTAAGCTTCTAGCTCATGAATTATGCTAAAACTACTTGCCATTATCCTTTTTTTTGCCCCTTTTAATTTGAAGTTGATTCCTGCAATATCTGAACATAAATATCACTATACCAGGATTTGAATCAATCTGGAACATGTGATCCTCTATGTTCCGTTGATGAAACAAGCTCTGAAGATTTTGCGGCCAATTACCAACCAAAGACAGATATTCTGAAAGCTGTTGCAATTCTTTCAGCTGCCGGAGCGGGAGGATTGGCAATAAATCATTCGTGGGTGGCAGAAAACCAGGTTAATCTTCGCCATTCGAAATATTTTATCCCATAATTTCAAGTTGGCTATTGAATAAACTAAAGTTTAATGAAAATTGGTGGTTGGACTGGTCTTAATATGTGCTTTAGGATTTTGCAATGGTATTGCTTTTTGGATTTGGCTATGCTGGAATAATATTCGAAGAATCTCTTGCCTTCAATAAAAGCGGAGTAGGACTTCTAATGGCTGTTAGTTTGTGGGTGATACGGAGCATTGGGGTAAGATATTTCTCTCTTGCATTATTAATAGATATCATGTCTCAGCCTCAATCTATCATTTTCTAACTTCTCTACAGTGTGAGGCTATATTTTATTCTTGATTTCTCAATCCATCAAAAAATATGGTATCCATTGGTTTGGGGCGCCACCATCCAATGGTATCTTTCAATCCTGTAATCCATAAAATTGATATCTTTGACTCGTTCGGGAAATATTGTCTTCTACCTAATTGTTTTGTGTTATATATTATGTGCTCTCCAAGTAAGTAGGGGCTAATTATTGTCGTTTTTCTTTTCTCGTTTAACCAAACATAATGAATCTAGGCCATCCAATGTCATTGGGCAGGCCCCTTCTACAGAGGTAGCTATTGCAGAGTTGTCTCATGCATCTGCTGAAGTCAGTGAAATAGTATTTTTCTTGCTTGGTGCGATGACCATTGTTGAGATAGTCGATGCTCATCAAGGATTCAAGCTGGTCACCGACAATATTACCACTCGCAAGCCAATAACTCTGCTTTGGGTGGTAAATGTTTTGAAACACCGTTACTTCTATTAATTAGTGTATATAATTTTAGTATTGTTTAATTTTTTATAGTTATGAATTATGTTACCAAGCCCATTTTATTTGACCTTCATTGTATTTCATCGTTCAATCTGTATACAATTAAAAACTGTTATCACAGAAGTGCTCCCGGAGTCCAATAGGATAGAAAACAACAAATACTCGGCATAATCTTCGCTTGCTTGTGCAAGCTCACCTTTAATTCTCGTTTTAAATTTAACAGTCTCTTTATGAAGTTTAGTGCAAATTAAGCGTGTTACATGGAGGGTAAATAATTTTCCTTAGTTTTCTATGGAAGTTCTATAATATTTATGTTTCATACAGATCTTGTAGTGTTTAACTTATTTATGCTAATTATACCAGGTAGGTTTTGTAACATTTTTCCTCAGCTCAGTCCTTGACAACCTGACCTCCACCATTGTCATGGTGTCATTGTTGAGAAAATTGGTACCTCCTTCTGAATATCGCAAGTAAGTTTGACCTTTTTGTGTGTGTTAAGTAATTATAATAACTCATTGTTGAAGTATTCAGTTAGGAGTCTGGCCATGTCACTTTGTAGCTTTTTTCATGATTTAAAAGCATGGAGTGAGTTTATTTATTAACCAGAAGGCCATTCTATAATGAAAAAATGTTGTGAAAGAACAACCTGTAGCATTAAAATTTACAATTTGATAATCTTCCTTTCGATACTCGCATAAATGTTAGTTGAGGACGAAGGATGATCATATAACCTTTGTATCCCCTAACAAATCAATGTGTAACTCAACCTGTTTTTGCAAGTGCAAGAAGAAACTTTTCAAGAATCTGTATTTGCAAAATGTTGTTTTGAAATGCCGTCTTTAAACACATGTCATCATCAGAGGCAATTTTCTCTACTGATATGTCTAAAGATATATAATTAAGTTTAATTTACTGGGACATAGTGATAGAATATACTCCTGAGCTTGATCGAATATCAGAATAAAAAACACAATTACTGGAAATATGAATTGAATTGATTGAAAATGAAATAAAGTGCATACAAAGTACCCAGAGAAAATCTCTGTAAATTCCCTAGCAACTGCTAGTATCCACTAATAGAATAATAACTGCATGAATGAGAAAACTCCCTCCCCACTAACTTTTAACCCCTGCCCTCTTGACGTGGTCTTCTCCTAGAGTAGACAATGTGTGTTTTGGGCTTTTGATCAATTGGGCTTTGATCAATTGGGCCCGTATCATTACCCGCCTCTTCAAAATTTGACTTGTCCGCAAGGCAGAAATCTGGAAATTGAGTATGGAAGACATCAGCATCTTCCCATGTAGCTTCTTCCACTTTTCGTCCCTTCCAGTGCACCAACAGTTGTAGGATCTGTTCAGTTCCTCTCTTCTTGAATCTCCTTGAAACAACCTGTTGGGGTTCATATTTGATGGCCAAGTCCTCTTCCAATTCTTCGGGCAGCCTCACCTCCTCTTCCCATTTTCGGCCAATGGCTTTTTTTGAGGCATGAAGCATGAAAGACAGGATGGACCCTTGATTCCAGTGGTAATTGCAGCTTATAAGCGACCTCTCCAATTTTTTTGATAATCATAAAGGGCCCATAATACCTGGCAGCCAATTTTTGATGCACCCGTCTACAAATTGTTTGTTGTCTATGAGGCCTTAACTTTAAATACACCATGTCACCAACCTGAAAAGCCGCGTCACGTCTATGGGTGTTAGCATGTTTGACCATACGCTGTTGAGCTCGATGCAAATTGAATTTTAAGTGTCTCAACAACTCATCACGGTCCTGTAGTCCTTGTGCCACCGCAGCCACTAGTGATTCTCTTGGAAGATACTGAATGATGGACGGTGGTTTCCTCCCATAAACGGCTTCGAAATGAGTCATCCCTGCTGACGATTGGAAGGTAGTATTGTACCAGTATTCAGCCCATGAAATCCACTCAGCCCATGTCTTTGGTTGTTCGGAAGCAAAGCAGCGAAGGTAAGTTTCCAAACAACGATTAAGTACTTCGGATTGACCATCTGTTTGAGGATGGTAGGCCGAACTCATCTTTAATATAGTGCCTTGTAGTTTGAAAAATTCAGACCAAAAATTACTCATAAACAAAGGATCCCTGTCACTCACAATTGACTTAGGAATTCCATGCAACCGGACGATCTCCTTGACAAACCTCTCTGCTACAATTTTCGAGGTGATAGGATGCTTGAATAGTAGAAAATGAGCAGCTTTGGATAGTCTATCCACGACGACCATGATTATATCAAAACCCTTTGATTTCGGTAGACCAGTTATGAAGTCCATAGCTAACTCTTCCCAAATGTTTTCTGGAATGGGCAATGCTTGCAACAACCCTGCTGGTGTGTTGGCCATGTACTTCTGCTGTTGGCACGTAACACATTCGGCCACAAATTGGTAAACATCTCCCTTCATTCCTGGCCAGTAAAAACACCCTGTGATTTTCTTTAATGTCCGAAAAGCACCAGAATGTCCACCTGTAGGAGTATTATGAAACTCCTCAATTATTCTTTGGACCCAAATGGATTTTTTTGGTATCACTAGACGTCCCTTGTATAGTAGACGGCCATTCAGCAGTGAATAGCATGAACTTCCAGCAGATCCAGTGAGTAAACCTGCAATAATAGATTGAATGTTTGTGTCTTTGTTAATTTCAAACTGGATGTTCTCCCATTCCAGCCATACGGGCACTGATAGCTCAGTGAGTTCTGCCTCCTCCCCTTTTCTAGACAAAGCATCAGCCACGGTATTCAATCTCCATGCTCGGTATTTGATATTAAATTCATAGCCTAACAACTTGGATAACCAATGTTGTTGATCAGGGGTACTAATGCGTTGTTGTAACAGAGTTTTCAGGGATTTATGGTCAGTAAGGACAGTGAATTTCCTCCCCAATAAATAAGGTCTCCAATGTTGAATTGCCATAACCAACGACATTAGTTCCTTCTCATAGGTCGACTTTGCCAATGTTCTATTTGCTAAAGCCTTGCTAAAGAAAGCAATTGGCCTTCCTTCTTGTGATAAGACAGCCCCTATCCCCTTCCCGGATGCATCACATTCAATCATGAAATCCTTATGAAAGTCTGGTAATCGTAGTACTGGTGCCTTTGTTAGGGCTTCTTTGAGGCGATCAAATCCTTCCTGTGCTTCTATTCCCCAGCAGAATTTGTTTTTCTTTAAAAGTTCTGTCAACGGCTTAGCTATCAACCCGTACCCCTTAATAAACTTTCGATAATACCCCGTAAGCCCAAGAAATCCTCGAATCCCCCTGACATTTTTTGGAATAGGCCATTCTCTCACACTTATAATATTTTTTTTATCCATCGACACCCCCCTTCCAGAAATGACATGACCCAGATACTCTACTTCTTCTAATCCAAATTGGCACTTCTTTCTATTCAACACTAATTGATGTTGACTCAGCTCCCTTAAAACTATCTCTACCTGCCTCACGTGTTCCTCCCAAGACTTGCTGTAAATTAATATATCATCAAAAAAAACAAGGACAAATTTTCTTAGATAAGGTCGAAGTACCTCGTTCATCGTCGCTTGAAATGTAGCCGGTGCATTTTTTAACCCAAAGGGCATTACCAGGAATTCATAATGTCCTGAATGTGTTCTAAAAGCTGTCTTGGGCACATCCTCCTTTCGTACTCTGATTTGATGATACCCTGATCGCAAATCTAACTTCGAGAAATGTATAGCACCATGTAACTCATCCAACAACTCATCCACTACCGGAATCGGATATTTATCAGCTACAGTTATCTCATTCAAAGCCCTATAATCCACACAGAACCTCCAACTTTCATCCTTCTTTTTAACTAATATAACCGGACTTGAATAGGGACTGGTACTTGGTTGGATCACCCCAGCAACTAACATTTCTTTCACCAGCTTTTCCATTTCATTCTTCTGACAATGGGCATATCTATAAGGTCTGACAGTCACCGGACCACAACCTTCTTTGATCAAGATTGCATGTTCATCCTTCCTCTCTGGTGGCAGTCCCTGGGGTTCATTAAACAAGGCATCAAACCGAGACAGCAACTCCAAGATCTCTGCTGGTTGTTTATGGTGATTCGAACCTTGTTCCTCTTCCCTATGCTCTTTCATATTCGCCCATACAGCCCCAAAAAAAACCACATCAACCGTTTTAATTAAAGAACGTAGTGACACCAAGGATCGACCAAGTGAAGGGTCTCCCTGAATCACTACTTCCTTATCATGCTGCTCGAACTTCATCATCATACAACCCCAATCCACCTTCACCTCCCCCAACGTACTCAACCATTCTATTCCTAGAATGAGATCTACTCCTCCCAAATCGAATAAATACCCATCAATTTTTATTTGACAAACTCCTAGATCAACTTGTAATCCCCTACACACCCCTTGACATTGCACCCGGCAACCATCTCCCAAATATACCCCAAACCTCACGCTATCATCTACTTTTAGCCCCATCTGCTCTATCAACTTCCTTGAGACGAAGTTGTGGCTGGCTCCACTGTCTATCATAGCGATGACATTGGTACCACCCATCATTCCTCGTACTTTCATGGTACGGGAAAGACTAACGCCACCTACTGAATACAAAGGCAATTCCAGCGTCCCATATTCTGCTGTTTGTATTTCCTGTTGATCAATTTTGTCCTCCTCCTCTACCACTGCCTCATCTTCCTCTACTGTTTCTTCCTCCTCCGTTAGAATCGTCAGATGCGATACAATACGACCCTCTCTACCAAAGTTTCCACCCACGCTGGAATTCTGTCTATCATGTTGTGAACCATGCCCCACAGACATTGATTTAGTGAGTACCCCTGAACTGTCAGTCCTCGTGGATCGCCGACCTTGCATCTCACTCACCCCTTCACTTCGATTGGTACCTCCCCCAATATAACCCCCTCTTCTTTCTGTTCTTGGACCCACCAGTGAATATGTTGAATATGGATCCATTTGTTCCCCATGTAAGGATTCCTCAATGCTTCTAGCTAGGTCCATTGCCCGAATGATTGTTTTGGGCTCATGGATCCTGATATTTCTTCTAATTTCCTCCCTCAATCCACTGAGAAAATAGCCCATGGCTTGATTTTCTGGCAATTCCCCCACCTGGGCCCCGATCACCTCAAACTGTGCAATATACTCATCTATCTTTCTTTGTCCTTGGCGCAATGAAGCTAACACTTCAAAAGGATTAAGAGCTTTCCTTCCACCATAGCGTTTGATTAATTCAGCCGCAAATACCTCCCAGTTCATATCAGGAATCTTACTTTTGATCCATTTGAACCAGTGAACTGACATCCCTTCCATACACATATATGCGATTTTGAGACGGTTTTCCACGGGTGTGTCATGAAGTTCGAAATATTGATCTGCCTTTCCCAACCAAATAAATGGATCACAACCGTCAAAAGTGGGTAAATCAATTCTTCTTAAAAAATGCTTAATCTCCTCTGCCTCACCTGTATGAAAACCATTCACGTAACCTCCTCCCGTGTTCACTTCCGGAAGCGAATCCATGGTCTGGTGGTGTCCAGATTGTTGGTTATGTTCATTACTCATGTCTTTATCCTTAACCCAGTGAACCATGAAAGCTTTGATTTCTGCAAGATCATTCTGTACTTGATGGATTTCTTTTTTTACGTCATGCATAGTGCCAATAGTTCCATGAATGCTGACAATATCCTCCTTTAATCCATTAACCAAACTTTCCAGCGTTTCAATCCTTGCCTCAGATCGTGTCGACGTCATTGTTTCGCTCAGGCAAATCCGGCAGGTCGGACCAAATGATAGAATATACTCCTGAGCTTGATCGAATATCAGAATAAAAAACACAATTACTGGAAATATGAATTGAATTGATTGAAAATGAAATAAAGTGCATACAAAGTACCCAGAGAAAATCTCTGTAAATTCCCTAGCAACTGCTAGTATCCACTAATAGAATAATAACTGCATGAATGAGAAAACTCCCTCCCCACTAACTTTTAACCCCTGCCCTCTTGACGTGGTCTTCTCTTAGAGTAGACAATGTGTGTTTTGGGCTTTTGATCAATTGGGCTTTGATCAATTGGGCCCGTATCACATAGGTTGGTGGATGTTTAAAAACATCAGTTAGAAAGTGCTAGCAGCCTAGTTGGGCAAAGATATATTGAATTTGACATTGTATGTAGCTGTATTAGATATCAAGAATGTATTAATGGAGGTGTGATGATAAAGAATTATCTTGACAGGCTTCTGGGTGCTGTTGTTGTTATAGCGGCAAATGCAGGGGGAGCATGGACTCCCATTGGTGATGTTACAACTACTATGCTCTGGATCCATGGTCACATAACCACATTGCCCACCATGAAGGTCGTGCTACTTTAATATCTTACTGATTCAGTTGCAGTCCTATCATGCGGATTATTCACAAATATTCAATTAGATTAGAGCAGTCATTGCTGATAAATAGACTAATAAAATAACGATACGAGGCTGATTTTCTTAAATGAAAGATAAAGCATGCACAAATAGCATTTCAAAATAATCTAATTAATTAAGAAAGAATTTGAGAAAGGTTTTTATGAAATAAAAAAATTCACCATAGTGCATCTTGACTGCATTAAGATGTCGATGAAAATAATTCACTTTTACAATTCTTAAACTTTGGGGTGTGTGCATATCATTGCAGTGGTAAAAATGTAACCTGCAGATTAATTTTTCCTCAGGAATTGCCAGGTAACTCTTTCTATCAAGTGTTCGGAAACAAATTCAGTGTATATTAAATATATTGGGAATTTTTCAACTTCTGGCTTAATACACCTAAGAGGGATCCTATATGTGAGGCGTATACAGTTGAAATTATCACTTCAATTATTTCGTCGTTTATGTTTTCCTTTATGGCTCTCGCTTGGTTCACAGTAGCAATTGTACTTCTGTTTTGGTCGTTTCAGCAACAGTACTTTTCTTTGTTTTATCGTGGAACAGGGTTTAGTATTACCATCAATCGTTTCTTTGGTTGTACCTCTGGCTCTCCTGTCCCTCACTAGGTAATTTGTTACTCGATGAAAGCAGAGTTTAAACATATGTAGTTCTCAAAACGTTTGAAAAGTGAAACAACTATCAAAATTCTCTCTTTAGTGAATTAAATGGTAAAGGGCCGAGTGCTGAAGATGTTTTGGCATCTGAAAAGATGGCTCCACGTGGCAAGCTTGTTTTCTTTGTGGGCCTCGGCGCTCTAGTATTTGTCCCGGTTTTCAAAGCTTTGACTGGCTTACCCCCTTACATGGGCATACTTCTTGGACTCGGAGTTCTTTGGATCCTCACGGATGCCATTCACTATGGTGAATCCGAGAGGCAGCGACTGAAAGTGCCTCAAGCTTTATCCCGCATTGACACTCAAGGAGCCCTCTTTTTCCTCGGTATCCTTCTGTCCGTCAGCAGGTATGCAGAAATACTTTGTTTATCAATATCATGTACTATTTGGGTCATAAGTGAAATACAATTCTATAGGAGTATATGTTGACTCCAAATGTTGAAGCTAAGTTTGCCAAGCAGAATAATGAAAACAAATAGTCCTTTTCTTTAAATAATTATCTTTGACCGAGCATCTGCTAGTATATCAAAAGCTTTAGTAAAAGTACAAGTCAAATATTTTAAATTGTAAATTGGATTAAGCACCACATTACGATTTATATGCCACATAGGCTGCTATGCAACACTGATATTTGTTGCACCCAACGTTTTTTGAATACTTGATGTAACAGTATTCTCATCAGAAGCCTATAACATGTTTAGAACTGATTATGCATGTGACCTATCGATAGTCTATGATTTGCGTTCCGGATAGTACCTCTTCATTTATTTCTTTCATTAATCTTGAATGATAACGCACCTCTAAAACACATTCATTCTTGTTTCTGTTCTAAAAATACTTGCTCTACTTCGTAGCTTGGAGGCGGCAGGCATTCTGCGGGAATTAGCAAATTACCTTGACGCTAATATTCCGAATGTTGAGCTGATTGCTAGTTCAATAGGAGTTGTGTCAGCGATAATAGACAATGTGCCGTTGGTTGCTGCAGCAATGGGGATGTATGATTTAACTTCTTTCCCTCAAGATTCTGAATTCTGGCAGCTCGTAGCATTTTGTGCTGGTACAGGTGGATCCATGTTAGTCATTGGATCGGCTGCTGGTGTTGCATTTATGGGGATGGAGAAAGTCGATTTCTTTTGGTATCTACGCAAGGTATATTTTGCAAGACGAGTATTATCTACTGGGGTGAATGATTTTTTCCTAATTTAAACTTGGCCACTCTATTTTTTCCTTTTCTCAGGTAAGTGGCTTTGCTTTTGCTGGTTATGCAGCTGGTATTGCTGCGTATTTGGCTGTTCATCATCTCCCCGTATCCCTTCCGAGTACTCTTGCTCATGTCCCATTCCTTTCTGGTTCGTAGATAGGAACTATTATTCGTTGTTGATTTATTGGCGATACTTTGCTACCTTATCTTAATTTGTTGTTGCCTTTTGAAATATGACGTAACAAAGTAAATGGCAGCAACTGCTTATAGTTGGAAAATTTAATTTTTACTATTTCATTATTAGTCATAGCTTTTAGTTCAGCAACATAAGCTCGGTGCGTCTTATATTCATTTTCTAAGCTAATATTTCATGTGTGTGATCTTCATTGGTAGTAGTTACAAGGATAGGGGTGAACCTTGGCCCAACGGTATAGTTGTTGCCATGTGACCTGGAGGTCATGGGTTGGAGTTGCGGAAATATCCCCTTGCATTGCAGGGAAAGGCTGCACACATTATGCCCAATGGCCCGACCCCTCCCGGACTACGCACCGCGAGAGCTTTGTGCATCGGGTTTCCCCCCTTAGCAGTTACAAGGACATATTGATCCTGCACATGCTTAATTATGCGCAGAAGCAACTTAAGTATGCCATTCAAACTACTATAGAGTTTTAAAGATTTAGGCCATCCATACCAGCTGTAGCTGCTAATAGGTAGGAAAAGCTCTAGCCAATAAAGGGGTGAAATATTTTAATAAAAATTGTGTGCTGGTTGCTTTTTGCAGATATATGAAATCTTGAACAAGAAAGCTCATATTCACATTATACTCGCCCAGAATGCTACCAATTTTTCCTATCATTCCAGGCTGATAAACCTGCCGACGGAGTATGATACTGCCTTCTAAACTAACATCTACCTCAAACAACTTACTTTTGATCTGATAAAGGTACTGAATCGGGATATCTCCGACAAGATTGTTAAATGAAAGATCAATGGTGGCATTTGGTGTTATTTTTGCAGCAAATTCTTGAGGCAATAAGCCTGAAATCCTGTTGGATGAAAGTTTCAAGAAACTCAAATTTTCTCCACCAAAATCTTTAGGCAAAGATCAATTCAACAAATTTGGAAGACAGATACCAAGAATTCAAGAGATTGGATCCCACTTAAAACACAGCCTGAAAATGAGTTTCCCCTTAAAGAAGCCGTTGTTAAATTCTTCAAGGAAGTTAAACTTTTCGCTACATTTCCAAACACGACATTATCAGAAAAATTGAGAAACTTGAGACTATTATGCCCTGAAAAGGACTCTGGAATCACACTGGAGATTGCATTATTTGCAAGATAAAGGACTTGAAGTTCTTGATTAACTATGCAATTTTCCATTCAAGAAATTATTTGAAAGATCAATAATTCTTAGATATTGACTGAAGCCCAGTTCGTCAGGATTGTGCCTATAAGATTACAATTGGGAGGACCAAGCTTACAACTAAGTTATACCAGTCTATAAACATGGTGTAGCATCACAATAATCCCAATCATTAGAACTGATAGAAGATCATTTAGAATGGAGTTTCTGAAAGAAAGAAGGATAGTTCCATCTAAGTTGACGGGTGTCAATAAATACAATAAACTCTAGTTTGTTAAATTGGGTCAATGGTTGTATTGCTATTTATTTATAGTTATAGTACATCATATAATATGCCTCTATATACTTTATGAACTATATTAGGAAATACAAGATTATTTCAATTATTACGATCTTACCTATGTAACATAATATTTTCTTGTAACATACCCTCAAATTGATGCTGGATGGGTCACAGAATATCAATTTGTCTACAAGAAACTCATGTCGCGGTTGAGAAAGACCCTTCGTGATCGGCAGTCCGATGGTTCGATGGAGTGTGCGGAAGAGTGATGTCATTATCATCAATCTAATATGTCTCAAAAGAAATATCAACGCCCCAATAGGGCAAAACTGTCGCAAACACTTGTGCAAAATACGTCTTGCACCGCGACAAAATTAAAACGCACAACAACCGTGCAAGACTCAAACACACAACAACCGTGCAAGACTCAAACACACAATCATCGTGCAAAGATGCCACAAATTCCACAGCATAAATATCGATCACCACACACAAATCAGAAACCCATGAGATGTGATGATCCAAGAACCAAAACGAAGACTGGTAGAAGCAAACGACAAAGAAATCTATGAGTTGACTCACTCTCCGACCCATAGAAAACTGTAGCCGTCGCACAAAATGGAAGCAAACCCTATATCTGCATGAAACAGCTCCACGAACAAACAGAAGCGCAGCAAGTAGAAACCCAAATCGCAGAATCTTCCTCAAATCGTGATGCCAGAGTGCAGAAACAACAAATCGTACATCCAACAAAACCCGGATCGCTTCCAAAATCGTCCAGCAAAATCAATCCGCGAACCCTGTAGAAACCCTACATCCAGCAAACCAGGACGTGCAGAACCTCGTGCGCCGAACAGTTCGCGAAGAGCACAGAACTGCAAAGCCCGAAGTCGCGCATCAAAAAACAAAGACCACATCGCGATTTTGTTCGAAGAACCCTAGTTCGCGCAGCACAAGTCCAAGTGTTCGGAGAACAAAAATTGTGAACATAAAACGTTCGTTTTTTTGTAGGTGGTACCTTCTTATAATTTCCTCAAACAAATGTTTTTGATAGTGTTATCCCTCTCTTTCATTTCGTCCCTTTTTTGGTATGGTTATAAGGCATTGTTGTTTGTGCAACTCAACATACCAAACACCATATAATTTATCACAATTATCATTTTTTTATCATTTATATTACATATCAACATCCTTCCTTTATTTCATACTACGTACCAAATAGTACATATGTGTATTTGCTAGATGCTTGGAATTATGGCCATATAATTTGTAAAACAATAAATGGCTCTTTGATTAATTCTTTTCCGAATGATCTTTAGTGTTAAATACCTAGACACCATTTAATATACTTGATGAAATTGGTATGAACTATAATTTTTAATTATACATCCCTAATTTGTCCCATATTACCCGTATTATCAAATTGTGTACTAGTAGATTAACTATATATATACACCAGAGCAAGATGGTCTCAAGACGATATCTGGAATGATATTGCATGAGCTCAATATCGACTCAAATAATTTTCACTCGGTTTTTGCCTAAACAAATTTTCTGACTATGTGATTAGGATCAAGAAATTAAAAAAAAAATGACAACATTTGATATTTTTTAACCATGACATTCCAAATTTATTAATTTTAGTATAATTTTATCAAATTCAAATCTATCCATTCAAACACAATTTAATATTTTTAACGAGTTACTCGTTCAAATTTTTTCATTTTATTCTATATTACCTTCAAAAAAGTTAATTAAAATATTTTATTTTATCACATATTTGTTATATATAATCATTTCTCTATGAATGGTATACCTATTTTTAATTTAAATTCCAAACCAGAATTTGTATGATCGTGTATTATAAATTGGCAAGATTACCAAATGGTACCAGTTACAAAATAATAATTCAACTAAATCAGTGAAAAAACAACATTACATAAACATCTACTTTCAACAAACGCAATTCTCCTCGCCTCTTCGCTTCAGCCATAGATTCAAGGACTGGTTTCTCAAAGTCTGTGAGCTCAATTTCAGGTTTCCTTTGTAATGGGTTCTCACCATTTCACTTCCTTTCCAGTTTTCCTCTGAAAAAAGTCACCATTTTATCTTTTGTTTGTTTCTCTTTTAATGTTTGAAGCTTATTGAATTTCCACTGAAAAGAAGTTCTTGTTTCTGCTGGATGCTGAGGATTTAAGTGAGATTTCTGGCTTGGCCTTTTTGGTAATTTGCGAAAGTCTCTCAATTTCTCTAGTTAATAAATTATGTATTTCGACTTGTTTTTTTTCTTTTGTGACTTATATGCAGCGTGTTTGTGGGAAAGCTTGATACTTTCCTTTCTTTCCATTTTAAAATTGATGGTTGCTGTTGTTTTGCTGATAGGTGCACTTGCAAGTACATTGGTGAATTGAGCACTTGCTCAAGTGTATCGGGTGGACTTATAGCAAGTGCACCCAGGGGCGTATCTAGCCCAAATATTTAGGGGGGCAAAATTATAGTTTTTTAGGGGCTACAAATATGGGTTTTAAAATTTTGGGATATATATATATATATATATATATCTATCTTTTATTGAATTTTAATTTAAATTCAAAGGGAAGTAAGGGGTAAATTGTAGTTTTTTAGGGGTAAAAATATAGGTTTTTAAAATTTTGGGATAAAAATTATAATATATATGATATATATTATTAATATATAATATTTTACTATTTAAATGCTTTTAATATATATATATATATATATATAAATGATCTTTTATTGAATTTTAATTTAAATTCAAAGGGGAAGTAAGGGGGGAAATTGTAGTTTTTTAGGGGTAAAAACATAGGTTTTTAAAATTTTAGGGTAAAAAAATAATATATATAATATATCTAATCTTTTACTATTTAAATGCAAAGGGGAAGTACCAAATAAAAAAGATATACCAGGGTTCGAATCGAACCCGGGTGCACATTCATCACCCAGTTCTCACCAGCAGACCAAGGGAACATGATTATAAGATTTGTTGTACAAATATATAATAACCATTATTGTTTGAGGGGGGGCAGCTGCCCCCCTCACATAACACGTAGATTCGCCCCTGAGTGCACCCATGCAATTATTATAAATACCGGTGTACATAGGGCTTTTCATCGGAATAATTTTGAATTTCAAAGGCAAAACAAAAAAATATTGTGAACGTAAAAATGAATATGTAATTTTTTTAAAGGTGCACGTAAAAAAATTGAAGGTACACAAAAAAAATTTGGGTGCACGAAAAAATTCAAAGTCACAAAACATTACATCGGTGCACGTGCTATAGTAACCACGGTGCACGTGTAGCAAATGAACCCCATGCACCCGGTGCGTGTGATGCAGTAAATGGGGTGCATGTGCAACAATACATGCGATGCATGTGCTATAGTATACACAGTGCACATATGATAGGTGTACGATGCACGAGTTACAGTAATACGCGATGGTTATTATTATTTGTTTGGTATGCTTTGGGCTCTCGGGTCAAGGCCCTGAAGCCCTTTGTATCAGTTCTTCCCCAAGTCAGTCAGTACCAAAGTATCCAAGATTCAAACTCTAGGGTTTATCTTTTGCGGTGACTTCCCGAAAATGTCGTCTTCGTCAGGCAGGCCGGAATCCGTAGCTGCCGGAAGTCATCAGTTGGTTCCAGTGGCGGAGCGGGCGGTTTCTTCTCTTCCCCCACGGCCTCCACCTTCTTCGTCTTCGTCATCATCTGCTTTAGTAGAGTACACGCCTCCTGCCGCTGCCCCGGAAGACGAGGATCTCGAAATTAAGCTGCGCCGCATCATTGAATGTGTTCCAGTTCGTGTCAACAACGCGTCAGGTAGTTCTGCCGGTTCTGGATCTGGTGACTTCCATCAGGTAGTGGACGCTACTAGTTTCTGTAATTTATTAATCGAGATTGATATATAATGTGACATTTTGAGGTTTTCGCTGTCAATTAACAGTTATCCCATATCAAGGATTTGTGTTCTGCGATTTTCATGGTTGAATTTTGATGAACTTGTATATCTTTTAAGTAATATTCCTAGTGGTATATTGGACTGCTGTTGGAAATGGCTAAGTTTCTTCTTAAATTTGACGAGGTTCACATTTTTCATCTTCATTCATGAGGTTGAGATTCTAAACGTCGGAACATGTTGATGATTGTTATTCTAAATCCTTGTCAAACATGTGTGAGCTTGAATGAAAACTAGAAAATGCAACTTCTGAACTAAGGTGTTCAGAGTTCATGCCACTCTGTAGTTTTCACAAAAGGGCGTATGCTGTATAGTATGAGTTTTACAATCTTAAGTATACAATTATCGAACGTATATTATTCATGTCCAAGTTTCTACTAAAACGATCGAGGTTCTCGTTTGCATTGTTATTCATGACGATGAGAGTCACAGGCTTGGAGCATGTTTTCTTGGTTATTCAGAAGCTTTATCAATGATTTCAGAATTAAGAACAATGAAGAATGTAAGTTTTGGAGTGATTTTTGGTTGCTTAAACAGTGAAGGTAGTGTATATGCCACTATATATACCTTGGTACTTGTAGAGTGCGAAGAGGTATCAATTAATGCCCTTTTTTATTCTCGATTCCCTTTTGCTTTAAATTATAATGCCGATAGTAACAGCTTAGACGTATGTAACCTTTTAGTTGGGTTGTTAATGGTGACAGTATCGCCAAATGAGGCGGAAAGAACAAGATCGGCTTGCGAGGATGGATGCTGACTACCAGAAAAGGAAAGAAATCTCAGAATTTAACCAGAGAAGAGACGAAAGATTAAAAGCTACAGAGGAACGTACATTAAAGAAACGTTTAAAACGTCAGAAGAAAAAACAGAGAAAGAAAGAGCAAAAGAGAAAGCTGAATGCAGGTGGAGAAGAGCATCAGAATGAGCAATCATCAGATGAGGATGGAAACTCGGATAATGATGAAACATGGGAACGGTGAAGATACGGATGCTGAGGCTCCGAATTCAAATGAGCTAACCGATCAAAAAAAGAGAGTTTACTATGAATTGTTGGTTGATGGTCATACGTGAATGTTGTGTAAAATGGAAAATATTATCAAGTTAAACAAATTGTATTCTCAGTAGGATCCGTTCGTTTCCTATTGAAAGTTGAATATATTAGCTTTGTTGATTTGATGAATCTTCAAAAGAAAAAGAGGAAGAAAAAAAGAAGTTTGTTCTATATGAGATCATTCCTCGTCTACTCTTTTGCTAGAAATTGTCAGTGAAGTCTATTATTAATATTACGAGTGCTCCATCTGATACTGCTCAATGGATCATTTTGAGGTTGCATGGCTGATTCGGATTTTAGATGGAATAGTTAGAAAAATGATACGAGTCAAATATTTTTTTGAATTGCGACATTTCTTTGAAAAAAAATTTCTAAAATGATCTTCAAACATATATAACTCATTTTTTCAGTGTATATATATATATATATTCTCAACTATTTGAATTATGGTTTTTTATTTTAAATTTGTAAATCATAACTTTGTTTTGGTGGTGCCCGCATGAGATGTAAAATGAAGGACGGGTTTTGTAAAGAACTGGGTTGAAAAAAACAAAAGGATGATTTTATTAAGCAAAGTTTTTTTATAATCAAAGTTGTTTATTGTAAGCATGTTATCGAATCTATTCAAACCGGTTCGGAACCAGATAAAACCGATTTTTGAATTGTGAGGTAAATGAACTGGATCGGGTTTGATCAATGCAAATTGGAAACGAATGAATAGGATTGGAACCAAAATTGTTATTTTCAACTATTATTACCTAAAGAAACTATTTATTAAACAAAGTATTCAAAAATTAAATATATTACTTTTTAAGTGTAGATAATAAAGTGATAATTATTAAACAATAAATTACTAAAAATTCTTTGAATTTATAGATAAAGAGATAGAAAATAATTTTGGGAAAGAGTCGAAGATATATATGGTATGCTTTCTAAAATGAGAATAACATTATTAATTAAGTAATTGAATTGAGATATGGACTATGGGGATTTGAGATAACAAAACGAAAAATAATAATAATAATAATAATAATAATAAAAGACCGGGTTCAATCGGATCGGATCAAACCTGTTCCAGATTCAATTTTTGGCAATCTAATCCGATTCAATTTTGGTACATGATTTGATATAATCCGGGACCAATATTATCGATTCCGGGTTGAAGTCCAATCAAAACGGACTGGATTATACGATCCGATAAGCATTAAATTCGTCTACATTATCAATGGGCTCCTAAACTTATTGGGCTATTACTCCAGCCTTCAGCTGAAGCCCAATCCAAATAGCACGAACAGTATTCCATTCAACCAGAAATTGAACAAGATCTCACAGTCCATGAATTCGCAGATCAAAACTTGCTGTAAATCGATTAAAACCAGGAAAATAGTGAAGATAGAAAACGGAGAAGAAGATGCTACCCACCTCTTCATCGGCGAATGTGCGTTCGGGTTCTCATGTCCGGCCCAATTCTGTCCTTCCACAGTACCTCCGCAGAATAGTCAAGGTAACTTTTTCCGTTCATACAAAACATTTTACAGATCTGATCTTAATCTTTGATGGTAAAGCTATCATGTGGTGACGAATTTGTGGCTTGCTTCGGTGATTTTAATTTTTTCATGTTATTATTATGTGGTTGAAGGATCCGAGATTGATCGAGTTAATAGAGGAATAAATGTGTTAAGGTTATGTCTATCGTGTCTATTTCAGTGTGGCTTTTTCTCATAGTTGGGGTGGTGGGAGTTTTTTAGTGTTCGAAGTTGGAATTTTGGGGACTTGAGCTGGAACGTCTCGTTGGAGCCACTATTTCAGCTCCATCGGAATGACGGTTCCTTTACATTATTATTTATATACAATTTATGTACACTGTGATACCATGTCCTTATGAGAATCGTTCTTCTCATGATCACCCCCTCCATGCTATCCTCAATCGTCATTAGAAACCAGAAAACCAAACTTAGACTTCGTTCGTATTCCTTTACACAAAATTGTTCCACAGACCATGCTTGAGATCGTGGTGGATAGTGTTGCAGCTAGTGCTGAAGTAGGCGTGGCGCAAGTCGGATTGGATTCGAGAAAGCTGGAATTAAAAAATATGTTTCATGAGCTGGGAAAAAAACTGTTCGACAACCTTCTTTCTAGGAAACTGGGGTAGATGTTTTCACGCTCTTTTAGGAGGAAATACAGCAAGCTTGAGTTCTATAGGAAATAAAGCAACATTGACTTCTATTTTATGGGGCCTAAGCTTGTAAGATTGCTGAACGGGCCTAAGCGACAGGGAATATGGCTAGTAGTTACCTATTCATTGTATATATTTCTCTAAAGAGCCTAGATGTTGTGTACCAATAGAACATTTTGACTTTGAGCAGAAATCCATGTTACTGGCTGAATTATTCAGCTTGATAAATGTCTCATGCTTTTCTTGGACAATATGGTTTTCATAGACCATAAGGGTGCTGACAGCCTGACATGGTGAACTCCCTTTGAAACCTGGAACGCTAAAAATTGCACTAAGTTCTGAACCTGAGGACTCAAATAAGTGGTGCCTAGTATTTGTACATATTATCCAGAACCCCAAAAACAGATAGTTTCGAACTAAATTATGACTTAAAGGTCATCATGGGAGGTCAAGGCTGTGTTGTGGGATGAGGGACATACTCTCTGCTTAACTAAGTCCGGGCTCGTTATTCTGGTGTTGCACCATCTGCACATTAAAATTTAATGAGTTTAAGGTACACTTCAAGTATGTGTGTGTGTATTTTGTGGTTTAAGTAGGAATCTGATTGCTTAAATCTACAATTACATTCCCTTGCACAGAATTGTTTTCACTGATTTTTTATGAGCACTTTCATCAAATTATTTCCCACAGTGGAGGATGCATAAATTAGAACTTTTCGAAGGAATGAAGAATATAAGCAACCTGTTGTTTAAATTTTGTTTAGTATGGGCTAGTATTTAAAAACTCGAGCACCCTAGTTAAGTACAGCGAATCGTAAGTAGGTTGCTAGTTGGGGAAGATATGCAAGTTTGAAATTTGTGGATAAATTGTAGATTGCTTTGTCATCATTTTACTTGGAATATGGTGTGGCTATTATCAAATCAATATCTTTTGACCATGAATTTTGCTTCATTTTTAATTTCTTTTCTACAGGAATAAATTTTTCAAAAGCCTGCAGATGCATTTGGATTTCGATAGTTGTCTATTTATAATTGAAACCTGTGTTTTGCTTTTTATATTTCAATTATTGACATATATTTCTTTTCGATGGCTCTATGTAGTGGCAACAAATGGATATTGAATATACTTTCTGGCAAATGCTTCATCTATGCACATCACCAAAAGTTGTGTGAGTTCTATCTTCTACAGATGGCTGTTGGTGTTCCATAATCATTTCAATTGATATATGTTATATATAGTATCTAGTTTGAGTTTGCTTCATTACCTTTATGAAAATGCTGTTGTATATTGAGAAACTTCTAACACGGCAGTTAAGGTCACTTGCATTTCATCCTTATGCATCTTGTTGTTTCTTGGACTTCTCTCTTTATACTAATGAAACGTGAATATAGGTAAATGAGAGGCTGTGTAGTGTAAGTACCTTGTTGACCAACTAAAAAGTAATCTATTAAGCAATTAGCTAAGGTGGTTGTTACTTTTTCCCATGAATTGAGTAGCTAAACCAGCTATTAATTTGTATTCCAAATTGATTTCATCGAAGTAAATTTTGTCAGTGTTATGTTACATATTATGTGAAGTGAAACCTTTTTTACTGTAGAAACACTTCAAATCTCCATATAACTTATTTGAAAAGAATGGTAACCTAGAAGGAACTAAAAATTCATGTTTTGTTTTATAGAACTAGTCCGACATCCTTTGTGGTGTGGAAGGATAGTATCTACACATTCATAAATCATATAATTTTATTGTGGTGGGTTGCCATATGTGGAAAGGTGAGAAGATTTTATTAATGTAAGCAGCTTTCTATTGGTAATCTGATAATTCCTAGTAGCACAACTATCTAAGGTATCTTATTATAGCATCAGGAAACTTGATTTAGTCCGTTGATTATTGATTTTATATTTCTGATTGCATAAATTTGTTCATTTTGCATGTGAATTGTTCAATGAATGCAGATATCAACACACCAAGTATCACAAGCGTAAGTTTTCTATTCACTTGGCATCATATCTGACTTATGGAACCGATATTTTCTCTGAGATCATTTATTCATTCGTAGACGTCAATTTTTGCAATTGAGTAGCTTGTATTTTTCTACCAGATTGATGGTTTGATATGGAGTTGTTTATTACTATTTTTCTTTGATTTTTATATATATTTACTCCTTTATGTTGAGCAAGATAATTAGTAATTCAACTGGGTTTAATTTGCAGGCTTTGTTAACTCTTTTCCATTTTTTTGTCTTGTAGAAACAAAGAACCAATGGGCACGTGATGATCCTGCATTTGTTGTGATATGTAGTCTCCTTTTGTCAGTTGCTACTATGGGTTATTGTGCTGCGTAAGTGTGCTGTTTTCATGATCATGGTCAAACAATCTTATGTAAAGTCCTTGACATTTTTAACAAATATATTTTAATCTATGAAGATTAATTGAATCATTTATGGTGTAGTTGAGGTTTGATGTTCAACACCGTGTTCTTTAAAATAATTCCAATCCCGACAGTTTTTCAACTGAAATTCTGAGTAAATTGTGTTCTTTTCCATCTCATGCAATTTTTTCATGTGCATTTTAATGCTATTTAACCAAGGTATTTGATATCTCTCATTTATTTCAGGTATGATCATAGTGCAGGGCACGCAGTTTTTGTGGTTATTTCAGTGTTGCTTTTCCATTTCCTTGTGACGGGCGCAATTTTGGCTACTTGTTTTTGGTAGGGAAAATACATATATGCGTGAAGTTGTGTTTCTTATTACTGAATCTTTCTATATTCTGGATTTTACTTTTTTACTTTTTGAGGAACTACGTTTCTATAAAAATGTTTGGTCTTAATTTAATCCTTCACTTGTTGGATCTTTTTCAGCTAGTTCAGAACTTAGACAGTTTTCAAATATGATAAATATTTTTGTTGAAGATGATGAAAAATTATTTGTCAAATTTTGTTCAGGCTCTTGACCAACAATTATCTTCGAGAAGAAGCTCTAAACAGTCATGTGGTGGAGCAACGGGTGGAATGGCAAGTTCTGATCTTCATTTGCTAATCTTTTGTATATGAGTTAGTCTGCATTCCTTTAGTTTCTGAATGTCTAATAACATTGTCATCTTCTCGTGTCTGTAAAATTATGGCTCTTTCCTGAACTTTGTGCTAAGAACCCTTCAATTCTCTTGCTAACGTTATGTTGACCATACTTTGTGAAGGTTGTATTCTTTCGATGTACACCTCAACTCTTTCTTCCCCATGTTTGTGCTGTTGTACGGTATGTATAATATAAATGGGCTTTATTGTGCAGTTTTCTCCAATCATTTATCTGCTGATGTTTTGCATTTTGCAGTCGTTCACTACTTTCTATCACCTCTTCTACTGGCTCATGGTTTTATTCCGGTGTTACTATCAAATTTGCTCTTCATGGTGGGAACTTCTTACTACCATTACCTAAATTATTTAGGTTATGATGGTGAGATGAGTTTACAAGTTGGCTATTTATTTTTCTTTCATTTGGTTAATGAATAATGACAATAATTTCTTATCATGTCCTTTCTCTCACACACTCGGATTGGGCTATGAAACTTACCAATTTTAGGTATCCCTTTTTGTGTCAAAGTGCCACATTAGGCTATAATGCCGCTTATGAAGTGTTCGAAAGATTGTGGGCTTCCCATAAACTTTCTTCGGCTCATTAAATTCAGAGTTTGTAAAAAAACTACCGAGTCATTTCCATCTAGAGCACATATATACTGATATGATGAAGCTGTTCGCGACTCTTCTGGTTTGTAAACAATGGCCTCACGTTTAGGACAATATAGGCAACCAAATCGAGCATTGTTGGGAATAGCGAAATAAATGTTCACAAGCTCTTTTGCCACTGAGTCAGTTTGATTGTTTTTTTGATGACATCCTTCAAAACAATGAATCTTTATGTTCCCGCAAATCTCACAGAGTTTTGATCATCTAGAAAACTGGCAACGCTGGAGGGATTTTTTAAATGTAACGCATAATTTGTCTACCCTAATGCAGTATTACCCTTCTTGGAGAGGACCACTTTGTTCCTATATCCAATTGGCATCATCCTTGTACTCTTCCCCATCTGTAAGCGTCTTAACACTGTATTCTGACGTGTTGGAGTTTTTCAACAAAGGGATGAATATATATCTTCTTTTGCAGTAATTTTGAGTGGATTCAATCCATCAAAATATTTCATGAACATGTACTTTAGCCAATTGCTCTAGATTCATGTAACATCTCAGACGCCGTGGATGATCCAAGAAGATTCTGCGAACACCAGGATGGCTAATTTGTAAGTTCATGCACCGGCTTTAATGCGGAGATGGAAAGGGAGCTGCGATTTGGCAAAGAACGAGTAGGTATGGTTAACCAATTTTTATTTTTTTTGGTCCTACTGCGAGTGACATTGTAATTGGGCATAGGGAATGGTTGTTATCATAGAGATTTTGATTGCAATTCTTCATTGCACATATATGCCAAACAGGCTTTAGATTAGAGAGTCGAATGCTGAGATTTTTTTTTAAATTTCCCCCGAGTAAAACAAGAGATCAGATGTGATATTGGTAGGTTAAGTCCATGGTGCATCTTATGTAGGTACAAGAATTTACATTTTATGAGAATGGGCAATCTTCTAATATGATAATGGGTAAATACTGGAACTGACTGAATATATTTCCAGAATAACTGATCTTATTTGGATGCCACTTCACTAGATCCAATAATAGTTCCGTTCCTACATGAACCAAAATCAAAATCGAAGTCATGTTTTTTTTATGTTTGAAAAGCAACATCGATAGTACTTGCAATTCTATTTTGATGTTTAGAAATAAGAAATCAAAACAGTGTGTAATGTAAGGGAAAGTCAGACTCTTGAATCAGAATATTATCATTGCTCACTCCGAGATCAACAATTTGGGATAGTGGGATCCATTTTAAGGTCGATCCCATCGTCCCAAATCAATTGCCCCAAGATAAGACCTAAACCATACCCCCTCACGGCCCTGTCACTCCTTGATTTGCTTGTGGATCCCCATGATATGGTAGTCCTCACTATAATTGAGCTTTGTATCATCTCAATTGTTCTTCCGAGATGATTTTAAATATCTTATTTGTTCAATTTCGTATATTGTCTAGCCTCAATTTTGTTAAAATATGTAGAGTTTTTTATCGGTGGATCAGACAGTAGATGTTCTAGATAAAGGGTCTTTCGACCCTAACGTTAGGACAATGCCCTAAAGGTAGATCCAATGGCTCCAAATTATTTGGGGACATTGGATTGTAATAAGGGTAAAAGGGTCGAACAATATTCTAGTGAATGTGCAAATTACACCAAGGGTATTTCCAATGGCTCCAAATGATTTGGGGATATTAGATTGTAATCAGGGTAAAGGGTCGAACAATATTATAGCGAATGGGCAAAGATCTAACAGTGAAGTGACATTCACGATTCAAAATCACGATGTGTGATTGTCAACTTTGTACGTAGTTTCATTGATACTGTATTAATCGAAAGCAACCAATTACATCTTGGTTCTCCGCTACATGTTTGTAGTATATGTTTTTATATAATATAAAAGTCAAGTTAGAAGCAAGAATTAAAAATACCATATATAAAATGACCGAAATACACCTTGATTTCATTCGTAGGAGACATATGAGAAAAAAAATATATCATTGGCTCAAAATCATTACAATATATTTTATAAAAAATAAAGTTTAAAAACTGCATAATGCGTCCTTATCAATTTATTCGATTTACAAAATTAAGTTGACACTATGTTCCCCATTAATTACCTAAATAATAATAATATCTTCAATTTCCCAATATTCATCTATCTATATTATTAAATACTGTTTAGAGTAAAAACATTGAACTCTAGTTGGAACCTAAAACCATGACACAAGATTTGTAATTTTCATTACCCCAATCCCAATAGTAAATGTGCATTTATTTCGTTAGTGGGCTGGGCTGGATGAACCGAAGGACTTTTGCCATGTACAACAGGTTGGGATTCGGCATTATATCGGGCTTTAAAATAATTGTTTAAGACAAAAAGAAGGAAAAAATGGCAAATCATGAAGCCTCTGTTATGCGTGGAGTTCGGGAAGAGGTTGGACAACTTTGTCTTTAAGTTCCAAGACATGGTGCATGAATTTATAGATATGGAATTATAGCTATTGATGTGGATCGTTTGCCTTGAAGCATTTCAATTTATATTCATAGAAATTAACTTGCATTACCATTTCAAGTTGTACTAAAAAAAAATAAAAAATAAAAAATCTATATTTAGACGAACCCAAAATATTATATTTAAGTTAACACAAGGCGATAGCTTAGGATATTCTTAACTATAATTTAATTGCTTTAAAGAGGTCTAGGTGTAGTCTATCAATTCTTAAAATAGAACCACGTTAAATGAATCCATCAACTTGGTATTGATATATTTATGCATGTGTTGTGACCCACGTTATCTTCTTAGAAATTTCTGAGAAACAAAGCATATATCTTGATGGAAGGGTAAGCTTCATTTCTGCTGGACTGGTTAAATAAAGGTCCGAAAGGATTTCTTGAAACCAATGAATCCATCAACTTCAACAATGGATATGACCATCATAAATAAGGTTTTCTCGGCCATAATTTCTGCTGCTGAGGTGGAAAATGTACACGTCTTAGTAATCATCAAATATTCTTGAATCATGCTCAACTCATCTTGTGACATGAAATTTGAATCCAATGGTATATAGGAACTAGGAAAAAGTGAGGATGATCTGATTGTAAGAGTTCGTAAAGCTCAGCCACGTCTTTATCCATCTGCAATTGTGAGGGATGGTTCCATAATGGAATAGGTAAGTTCCAGCTTAAGAAAAGTAGATCAAATTGTTGCAGAGTATACTTGAAAAACAGATAAAAACAGGCAAGAAGATATCATTTTACCTTACTTACGAAAAGAGAATTTTCTTATATGATGTATGATTCATCGATATCTAGTACAAACTCCAAGAGAATTTTCTTATATTATGTATGATTCATCGATATCTAGTACAAACTCCTTATCTTTGTCACCCATGAATGAGAGTAATTCAACATTGTATATTGTCAGTTGTCATGGCACGCATAGGACTTTGAGGATCCAGAGGTGCACCATAGGCATTTATCACATCTATTTGGCCTGTTCCCTGGGCACACAATTACCATGGAAAAGACTCCTAATATTTGCATAGCACCAGAGTTCGCATTGTATAAAAGATGTTTGGTTATTGTAAAACATGAGTTGTGAAACTGCATAATTTCATACGATTCACCTCGAACCTGAGCCTCAGCCTCGACATAGGAGAGGATGGTCGACTTCATTGAAAGCATCTTTGTTGGGGTGTGCCATGCGTATCGTAACATCTATTCAATTTGGTGAATCCCGACAATGAAAGTGATTTTGAAGGACGGCTATAGGCTTACCTATTCACTGCACATACTCCTTTCCAGTTTGATGCAAACTTTGGGTAGGATGCCTATCTCTTTCTTCTATTCTTTTGAGTTAATGATGCTGTGATGTTGTGTGTCTAACAAGAACAGTGTCAACTTCTTAGCAAGGCCCTTTATGCGAAAACTTTTTTTTTGTTTGGGTTATGGGTGGGAATATTGACCTTTTCTTGCATTCTTGAGTTGGTTTAATCAGATGCTTCACTCGTGTTTTGCACGACTATTGTGAACCATTAGACTTGTTGCTGATAACAACCGCATCGTACTAAAAGCCAGCTATGATTTCCATCAACAGTAAATTCGATGATTCATACTTGTGTCTTGCACAAGAGTAACATTTCATAAACCTGTACATTCTTTTTGAAGCCTCATCATTCTATGTCTATCAAACGGTATCAATCGGTCCCCTCCCCATTGATATCACCAACTGTACTTTACAATAGAGATCCTTACCAGCCAAAAACCCGAGTATCGACCCAATCTTGCATATTCTTAAGTTACTCTGCATCACGTGTTTTGCTACATAGCAAACTCAGAGCTTCTATGCATAATCATACACAAGGCAAGACGTGATCAAATGTACTAAATAATTGTTCCATCTATCATGCCAGATTTTCTGCAGCAATAGCAGGAATGCTAGTTCAAAACACAATTAAAGACTAGCACTTGCTCCCTGCTCTTCCCCCCTAGAAATGGGGGGCATGGCTGCATTCGAGGCATGAAGGCTCGTGGTAGTGTTACTGTAAGTGTTTGCTGGACAGATGGAAATCTTGATGAAGTTGGGCTTTGGTCGAAAGATCACAGCATTATTAAGAGGCTTCATTACAGGGGAAATACCAAGACAGTAACAGTTCATCTGGGACGGTTTATATTTCCAATAATATGTAGAATGTGTCCAGAAGCATCTGCCTTTGCGATGACTTGTGCGCTTAGAAAAATAAATCATACAAAGTTATAGGTATTGAAAGACTCAAAGTTGGTCATTTTATCACATAAAAACTTGTTCCCAGTCCCCAGATTCACTGAGTTTTTTTGTTAGGGTCCCCTATTCCTAAAGACCAAGAAATGACACTACCGCATTCACATCACAAGTTGCTACCATGCTTCAAAATAATCTGGAGGACATTTTCAGCTATTGGAGCTTTTGGGTTTTGCGCCTCACAATTGGGAGCCGTTCACTGATGATACCAGGATCACTGTATGCAGCAGAATTCCGGGGATATCCTTTCTGCACAATTAATTAGACATACAAGGCATATTAATAGAGTGCAAACTTCGAGCTTAGATGATCATGATAGAATGTGTAACAGGCATCTAGTGGATGTAAACCCAAGTATAACAAAAAAGATTGCACCGAATAAATATAAAGTTAAAAACCTACAAAGATGGAAAAAATTACGATAGGGACTGGGGAATTAAGGAATATCCAAATTTAGAGGGCAACTTGGAAAAGGACGGAGTATGATCTGACAAATGAATTAATATACACAACATACAGATGACAAGGCACGAATGTTCCTTCTCTCCAGCAGCTTTCTCGAAGAACAATTGGTTTTGTACTGTCCATGAAAATGCAATGCATACGGGTGTCCCTTAGTCTCATAAGCACTCCATCGACTCTGAGCTGTGAGATGGGATCAAACAAGGAATACTCAGAGAAAGTAAAGACTTGTAACACGAGTAAAAATACTCATAGCATTAAAAAAAGTCACTCTTTCCAGGGCTGAAAATAAGGAAATAACAAGTATATAGCATAACCTTTTGATAGGCCTTTTAGCTTAGAATACTTTCTGATCAAAATTTCAAACAGTGTGTCAACTGTCAAAGGTAATATATGGAAGACAAATTTCTCAAAAGACTCACCCAGAAACGCAAGAGGATAAACCAACCACTCGGCATGACCCTCTGCACAACCACCAGAATACAGAGAAATTTGTCATTAGCCATTCAAATAAAAAGAAAATGAAAAGCAAAACAATTAAGATTTACCACTTTGACAATCAAAAGAGAGATGCCATTATCAGCCAATTCATCTTCATATAACACAACCTGTCATATTAAATATGCCTTAGCCACGACATAAACCAGGAAAAGAAATTCATAACAAGGATTTGTCCCATAAAGCCTCAGGAATCACCAATCAACAGATCACAAACCTCATCATAGAAAAGAATGGGCTCTTTAGACGCCAAACAAACCATATCGATCTGCTGTTGGCAGTCTTTCCAATGAAGGCTGTGGTCGTGTTCCTCTGGAGCTCCTCTCCCAGACTTGTAAATGAATAAAGCTATGCGTTAGGACCTTGAATTAAACAGCAATTACACAAATTTAAAGCATCTTCCACATGATTCGTGGAAAGCTTCATTTGTTAAGAGTATAACTAAAGATGGACAAGAAATTCAAGGGTGTCAACTTCTGCAGACTTAAGGGGTGGGGAAGATTAAGTCTCTAGACATGATCACCTTTATCTCAAAGCTATAGCAAAATCAACAACTACATTCAATCCTCATTACTTGAGAAAAAAACTAAGCTTGGACCATCACCAGAAAAATGACACACCTCAGGAATCACTTCGCTATAAGTACTGTCGCAGTATGGTGTTGTGGATGTATAATCATGGTCCAATATCACCTGATCGGTAGGCTTGCTGCAAGATTTGAAATTAGAAAAGAATCAGAGAAGAGGTGTAGGGAAGGTTTTAGATAAAGTGAAATACTATGGAGAACATGATCCCCTACAAAGAATGAGAAAATATGAATTTTTGCAACTCCTAAATTTCCCGGTTAATAAGCATGATCGGCCCGCAGAAGGTAAGGTGGATATCATATTAGTATTGATGGATTTCATACATCTTAATTTGGTGGCACTGAATGGTGCAGCGAGAATAATCAGTGCTGGGAGCCATAAGATGGAAAGATTATGCCTTAAACATGTGATTTTCTTCCACGAAAACAGGCAAAAACACATAAACATCACAATCAACTCTGAAATACTGACATCGACAATTAAAAATCTCAAAATTAGCAAGCAAAATAGCAAGAAAAAAAATGGAAGACTTGTCCCAAGACTAGGCTGCTTTTCTAGAAAAAGACTCGGTTAGAGAAGGGAATGATGCCCTTGATTTACATTGCGAAAATGATAACTTCTTTCTTAAATTAACAAGTGAGAACAACATCACTTTTGACTGAACCAGGAGTAGTAACTGACATCTAAGAATGCATACAAAATAACGCCTAACTAAAATAAAACAGAGAGACCCGCCCATTAAAAGTTTATGATAGCACATATGTGCATATAGAATACCTACAAGCATAATCATTTTTAAAATCCACAAGTTGCCTATGGGACCCGACTAGGGCACATATTACTTTATCCCTTATGTACGAGGGTTTCAAACCTTTTCGGAAATAGCGGAAACGTTAATTGACAACCATTCATTTATAGTAGCGGAAGCGTTTATATAGTCTAATTAGTAACAAAAATACAACCCAACTCATAACGGTCCGACACTTAATAAAGAGAAAATACTAAAATAGTCCCGGTAAGCCAACATTTCTTTGAGGACCTAGTGAGGGAATAACAATGGCTTTTATATCTGTAATTATCAAATAGTGCAATTTCTCAATATGATGTCATGTAACAAAGATCTTGCAATCAAGTAATTGTCAATAATGATAGGACGATTTAGGATTTCAGAGTGAATATCGTGGGATAAATAAGTGGCTCCCACCGGACAGTTTGGTGTAGCATTTTTCCCCACATATTCAGATGGGATCTGTACATTCAGTCATTTACGAGACAAGGTGAACCATTCTCCGGACCGTAAAACGGTGCGCGTTGTTCAGATGAACCATATACCCGGACTGTCATCCGTTGTCCATTGGACTCACTTTCCGGGCCGAAGCCACGTTGTCCAGTGGATAAATATCTGGGGGACCATTCATTCAGTCATTTAGTCAAATGATTCGTTCAATCAAAGGAATCGATTAGTAATCAATAACATTCAAGATAATTAAACATGCAGATCAAGATGACCAATGGAACGATGTAATGTACAATATGATGACATAAATGAAGTGTGAGTTAAGGAATAACAAGTTATTGTAAATTCCAGGCCAAATGCCAAAAGGGCTATATAACAAGATTCGGTAGTACATAGGGGTGATTAACGGACCGGTCCGGTCCATTAAGGAACCGGATCGGATCCGGTTCCGACTCAACCAGTTCCGGATCGAGACGATCCGATCCGTTTTTTTTTTTTGAATTTTTTTTGAAAGTTTTTATTTTTTTTATGTTGTAAATGTTTCCCCAATATTCATCACAAATTCAATATATTTCTTCTTCATTTCATAATATAAATGCATACAAATAATTGTAAAGATATGACAATTGAAAATCTAAATAAAAAAATATTACTATTTAGCACTCTACATAATTGATAAGTATTGTTTTGGCGTTCTCTTCTTCTTGCTCGTCATAATGATTTACGAATTCGTCAACCGCCTCATCTCTTCTATTCTGCTTCAAACCAATATTTAAGTAATGTGAGCATGCATAACGAATCAGCAGATATACTACTTCTGTATTCTCCAATAATTCGGCCACTTGTTGAGAATGTCAATTCAGAAGCGACGCTTGAAGCTTGTACCGCATACACGTCTCTAGCCATTTTTTGTAAAGATAGGGAATCGTGCTGCATTTGTCTTCCACCATTGTAAGACGTCGAAGTTGTCTTCCGTTAAAAATTGATAATTCAGATAAATTTGCAACTCAGTCGACGTGCTAGTAGAGGGTCCTTTTCCCTTAAGTTTTTTCCTGCACAGCATCCTAAGTAAATTGATGCCCCACCTTTAGATTGAGCTTGGGGTTGTTCTTCAACAGCCATTTGTTGCGATGATTCACTTGCTTGTTGATTATAATACAATTGAAACATATTTTGGAGAGATTGCAATGTAGACGTCTTTCAATCGTCAACAACCTTCCCCAAAAATTTAGCATAATATTCAAAAGATATTTCAAATGAAGATAAACATTGACTAAGCAATGTTGCGATGCAGTGCACGTGTGGAATTTGTTCCCAATACTTTATAAATTTAGTTTCCATTGCACTAACAAAAGCATGCAAGTCATAGTCATCTCTAAATTCTATAAACTTATCAAACATGTTAAATATTAAAGGAAGAAAATAAACAGAAGTTGGATAAGTAACACCGGAGAGGCGTTCCGCCGCTTCTCTGAAAGTACCTAACAATGATACACAATTTTCAACAAATTCCCAATCCTCATTAGTCAAATAAATACTTTCATCGCTATCAGGCATTTGATATGAATATAAAATGGAGTTAAAATAGCTTTGTAAGGTAACATAGCATTCAACATATTGTACAACGAATTCCACCTAGTTTCTATTGGTGATGGAAAAAGAAGATGCTTTAAACCATTAGATAAACATAGTTGTTTTCAGTCACACTTAACATGGCTCGTGCGTAACCACTTAGCGTAGTATTTCATTTCTCAATACATGCTGAGTGATTGTCCTTATAACCAACTTTAACAGCCAAACTAATCACATGACATGCACATCTAACATGAAAAAAAACACCATCAAGCATTGGTTTCAGATAGGTCTTTAAATCACGCGTCGCAACATTGTTATTCGCAGCGTTGTCTAATGTGATTGAAAATACCTTATCCTGAATTCCATAATGTCTTCAAGTGTTGAATACATATTTCACAATTACATAACCAGTATGTGCACAGTCAAACTCATCTAAAGACAAAATCCGCTTTTGCATACACAAATTATCATCAATCCAATGACAAGTGACAACAAGATATGAATCCGAATTTACATTTGTCCAAATATCGATTGTTAAGCTAACCCTACAAGGCAAACTAGAAAGATGTTGAAAAAATGTATTTCTATATTCAACAAATACGTACATACAATTTCTTTTTATTGTGTGCCTAGAAATATGTTTAAACATGGGTTGTATACGAAGCAAATTCAACAAAACCAGCATGTTCAGCTTGTATAAAAGGTAGTTCACATCTAATCACATATCTAACAAGTGACCTACGTTAATTTCAACAGTTAAAATAAAATTTGTGCCAGTGAGAACATTAATTTGTGCGAATGTTGCTTCTCGACCTAATAGTTGTAATATTATCTCATCAAAATTATGTTTTATTACTAAGTGTTTTTTAAATGTTCCGGTCCCTCCACTGGAACCACCAGCTTTATATGAATATTGTATCTTACATAATTTACATATTGCAACAGATTCATTAGTACCTTCTTTTTTAGCAAGTTCAAAGTGATCCCATATCTTACTTCTTTTGGCACGAGTCGGTTGTCTACTCGCTGTTGTAGTGGCTCCAGATGACACCAGTTGTTGTCTCTCTTGGGCTTGGGCAGCAGGAGGTTCGGCAGGTTGTTCGGCTTGTTCCGATTCGACGTTCATAGAAGGAACCACCAACATTGAGGTCAGCAAAAAAATCATAACTTTCATTTAACTCGGGAATTGGCACAGGCAAATTCATTGCCTAAGATGAACTCAGTGATAGACGACCCGGGACGAGACCCCGACTGCGACCCCGGCTACGACCAACGTCGCTGCTAGATGAAGATGTCATTATTATATAAGTAAATTGTAGATAGCACAATGGAAAGAAAAATATGAGATTGAAATATACAACTTTGCAAGAATGAATTGTGAAGAATTACAAAGCACAACACACCTATTTATAGTTTTTTTTTTTAAAAAAAAAAACTATAAAAATAAAATAACAACTGAACGTTGGCAGGGGTTGCCTTGCTGACATTTTCAGTTTTTTTTTCTAAACTACCGGTCCGGAACCGGATCTAAACCGGGGCGGTTCGGAACCGGTTAGTCCTGTTCTTTCCGAACCGGACTAACCGGTTCGGTCTTGGGCCGGGTCCGGTTTGACCCGGCCCGATAAGCACCCCTAGTAGTACACCTCACCTCACTATCTGATGTCTTACTGGATTAGCCCGATTTTGAACCCAGATGTCAAATAAATTCCTATAAACATAATATAAGTAATTTATGGTGATTAACAACTCAGCTATGTTATTGAATCTTCTGCAAATCATTTTTGTACAAAACTTGTTCGGGTAATTTTGAATAAGACTTTAAAAATTCATGATAATTCAACCATAAGTCGAAAAATCACGAAACTTTCAGAAATGTCTAAAATCATTCCACCAACGTTCGGCCGTCGGAAAAATGAACATTGGGGAGGCGCGTGCATCTCACGCAACGTCGCGCCGAAGCGTGGACGAGCTCCGGATGCCGCGCGCGGCTGAAATTTTTAGGGAGTGATCTTCTCGTCGTGATCTACAACTTTTGTTCAAAAACCATTTTGAAATTCCCAACCGATTTTGCCCAGAATCTGATGTTTCAAAATGATTAACTTGGTGTTTTGGTCGCCGGAAATCCGTACGTACGGCGGCCTTTTGGGCGATCGGCCGACATACACATATACTTTAACACAGTTTGAACAACTTTCGTTTAGATTCCAAGTTCAAAATCATTTGATAAAGGCACGAAATCAAAGCTTGAAACTGATACCTTGAAATGGGTTTTTCTGGGCTTGGGCAGCTTACTGTTCTTCGGGATTTTGATTTCTGGACGAATTTAGATGCTTATTTTGCTACACCTCCCACACTAAATCTTTTCTGGGTTTGTAAGGAGGGTGTTGTGAAATTTTCGGATTTTTGGGAGAAGATTTGGTCTTTTCCTCATAATTTTCTCACTTCTATCCCTATTTTCTACATTTTTCCTAACCCAAACTTTTCTCCTAATTGCTAACAATTCTACACTCCATAATACTAGGGAACTTGGTTGGACTTCCACATTCCTCAGATACTTATAAATAATCATATAATTTTGTTAAAGTTTCAATGTGAAACATACATTAATAGTAAAGTTCGGTAAAATTATAGAGATATGGTACATAATACTTTCGAAATTTCCATATAGCAGCTGCAGAAACTTCAACGGGGGGTAATGCCTCCTGCTTCCATCCACGTAGAGCATCGAATGCATCGAAATAAACTTTAATTCCACTATTTGCATGCTTAAGAACCAAAGAACTCTCCCCAAAAACCATCTCTGGCAAGTGGGATGTTTGAAGCTTCTCTTCCCACCTGCAGATATATGTATACACAGGTAAAATAACGAAACAGTGTAATAGGCATAGATGAACAACCAATTAATTTCCTATTTATTGACAAACAAAACATCAATTGAATAAGCCACAAAAGAATACGATGTTTGGACGAAAAGGATATATTTCGTGATGAGGATCAGAGAGTAATTCAATGAATTCATGTAATAACATTAAGGAAGGGGAAAATTACTATATGGAGGGAGGGCTACATTAGATAATTTTCAGACGACTTAGGATTATGATCTTCTGCAGAACAACCAAAGATATTTCGCCATCAGTTACACTTAATTAAATTAATATACATGAATGATTGCATTACTTCCAGCAGCTTATGAACAAGAAATACTTAACAGACTTTAAAGGGGTTGCAGACGAATGAAGACTTAAGAAAATTGAAATGTGGCAGGCAGGCAGATAAATCAACGGGAAATAGCAGAATTGAGGAGAACAATCTTTTTCTTTGAAAAGATATTCCTTCTTATTCTGACATCCAAACCATGCGCATGACTATTTCTAACCGATTTATCTATTCTTCTTTTCCCTTCATATGGAGTTATCCCTTTCAAGTTTACGCCATGCCATACAAACATCCCTTGAGTTTTTGAAATTTATCTCCAACCGAGGAAAAATCGATGAGAAACTGCAACAAGAGGAATTTTTTGTTGAAAAACAGCACCTTGGGGCATAAAAGTTAAAACATTTTTCTCTTTGGCATTGATATCGATCAGCTGACAGATAACAAGACTAGATATTTTCTTAACCTTTGTTTAATTTCGTCAATAACCTCCCTAATTTTTTGAGGATTTCAATCTCAAATCAACCGCTCTCAATAAATCACGTTCCAATTCATCCTTAAAAATGCATTTCAGCAACATACTTTTTTATCTTTAAAATGGTCTCAACAAATATAATATACAAATTAATTACACGAACTAGCAATCAGATACAAAATCAGTAATATTAATCATATGGACTCACACGAAGGGAGGGGAATCAAATTAGTATTGTTCAACCAGGGAGGAGCTGAGAATCGAACTCTTGCAAGACTCGATCTCCCAGCCGCGAATGAGAATTCCGACGCGCCAACCGCCGAGAAGCTCCGCGCCGGCTGCCTTCAGCTCTTTCTCGTCGCTTTGCCATTCCATCTCCGATAAGGCGATAACTTAATGAGAATTTAATTAGAGGGATTTTTTTAAATTGGCCCCTAGCAATTAGTATAATAAATTTTGGCCTTCACTTAAGTTAAATTTTAAAAATAACCTTAAATTTCAAATATATTCTTTAAATTATTTTTTTAAAAGTAGCCTTTAACTAGCATCACCACAAAATTATTATTTTGATCCATCAATTCACTTTGGATGGTTATTGCAAACATTGAATAACTTCATTTTTTGTCTAGTTAATTTTTTTTATAAATATGTTGGTTCGTACCTCGTGAGATTTTCTTTTTGGGATTTCCTTCAGTTTTGCGTTTGTTTTCATGGGGATCTTGATGGTTTACAAATTGATTTTTGGTGGTGGGTCTTCGATTTTGTGCCATTTTTTTGGTTTACGAATCGTTGGATTTTTCCTCTGGTTATTCGGTGTTATGCGTGGATTTGTTGGTTTACAAATCTTCTGATTTGGTGTTGTTGTGGGATATTGGGTAGTGTGCATTCAGTAATTTTCTGATTTGCAAGCGTTCAATTTGTGGGATTTTGTGCTTCGCAAATTCACAAATCTCCTGATTTACGTCAGTTGTTCTTAAGCTACGGTCTTTATATTTTGTATTGGTTGCTGCTCATGCTTGATCATCTGATTTGGTTGCTGCTCTTGCATCGCAATTCGCTTATCCTCCTGATTTAATGTAAATCGCTATTTTGTCGCAGTTTCTTTTGAGAAGAAACTGATTCCTAGATCGATTTTGGTTCAGTTAAGCATTAGTAATTAATTGGGATGTGAGAAATAAATATCGATTTTGGTTTAATTAAACATTAATACTTAATTTGATTAATTAATTGAGATGTCAGAAGTATATATAAGGGTATTTTAAGGTATTTAATTAATAAAAGGCTATATTGAATAATATTGAATAAAAAATGCTATTTTAAAAAATAGTGCTTTGGGACAGGCTATAATAATTAATTCTCATTATTATTATTAAATGAGTGCTATAAGCTTTAAAAATACTGCTATAAGCTTTAACCTAAATAGGCTGGCCCGTTTATACCCATCTCTGAAAATTTGGTGGGTCAGGTTGGGCTAGACCGGTAGGTTCAACCCATTTTTATAGGTCTTTGTATAACATAGAATGATGCATGGTTGTGTTTCGATTGAAGAATTTAAAATGAGTAAATTTTAAATTCCTCACTCAAATCCATCATTTATGTTTGGATAAACAAATTGAAGTAGGTATTTCAAATTCTTCATTCGTCTTGCAATGCATTTTTCTTTGCATTTTGGGAGTATTTGAATGACAACAAACTACATGTCATTTCAAACTAATGAATTTCAAATTATTAAATTTCTTGTTTTTTTTTCAATCAAATCTTTCTATCCAAATACTACCTAGAATTATTGCCTAACTCGCATGGCACAAGCTCACATTTTAATTGTCACGAAATTAGTTTTTTCACAAAAACACTAAGAAATGAGCCAAGTTTAATGTTTGGAACCATTTGGCCCATTTAATTATTATGCCACTAGCCATTTAATAATGGGCTGGATCATTATTTATTAAAAACAACCTACTTTGTAGTGGCCCACAGTTAACAGTCTTGCAATTTTGCCTTTCGATAAAGTCCCGACCAACGAACCTCAATCCAATTGTCCAAGATGATAGCCATTTATACGATCCATCAAAATTCGTACTGGTTTAAGAAATATTTGTCTTATTATTTTTTATTTTTTTAAAAGGGTGAACTTCATATAGACCCCTCTATAGTTTTCATAATTATCGATTTAACCCATCTAGTTTGAAAAATAATATCTACCTTTCTACAGTGTATTTTTATGTCAAATCACATGGGAGATAGTTATAATTTTTCTTATATATTTACAAACTAGAGAGGGTGTTATTGTAATACAGCTATTCTATAAGGGAGACAGATATAATTGTTCAAACTAAAGGGAGAAATTTGTAAAACAGTTATTCAGGGAGACGTATATAATTATCCCTAAAAAAATATAGATGTTTTGTAAGTGAAACTCGTATTCAAAACCCACGTCTACAATCCAAATAATTTAGAAAATTGGTGAATATTACACTCAATATCTTGCATAGTTACCACTAGTTAAACATTTCATGAAAACGACAAATGCTCGGTCTGATTCCTACTAGGAGAGAGAAAATAAACATGATGTATGGATTGTTGCGTAAGTTAAAATTTTTGTGTTTCGGTTGTGTTGTATTTCGTTGCATTTTCGTCCTTGTAATGTTCTTTTAGTTTTCTTGTTTGTTCTTTTTTTTTTCTTTTTTGACCCGTACTATTTGTACTATATGAATAAAACTTGTTTTATCAAAAAAAAAAATTTGTGTTCCAAAATTACTATTAATTGTAATTTTAATTAGTTTTTTTTTTTTTTGGTAAAAAGGTGAAGTGAGAAATAACTAGGAAAGTGGTAACAATTGATAGGTTACATCATGAACTTTTGACAAAGAAAAGAGGAGACATTGAGGGAGATAGGGTGAAGTTTCATGCCAACAAATTCAAGAAAAAAGGAGTAGTAGTTAGGTGTGAAATGTGTCCTCAGCAATAGCCATTACTTTGGACCAAGAGCAAAAATGTTGATTTAACTTTGGAGTATTGACCCAAAAGATAGAGGTTGAATTTTGAATTTTTCGTAAGATTATATCTTTTTTTTTTATCCTCTCTTTTATTGTAAGTCTCGATTCCGTGATTTTCTTGGAAATGGGTTCCAAATTGAATTACTAAATAAATCAAACAAGACTTAAACGATAAAGTAAGTTGCTTGCTTGGCGCAATCATACCTTCTCTGGGCAAAAGGCGGGCTCTTGCTCACCAGATTTGTTTATCCTAGCACTCTGCAGCATATTAGCCGATAATCTTATTCATCTTTATTATTTTCTGTTATTTCTTGGTATCGAATTTCTGGGCTTCTATTTGGGTTACATTATTATTTTAATTCAAGGTTATCCGATGCATGTAAGTGTTTGCACAAATGCCTATATCGAGTTCTCACATCTATTAAGTATCTTGAGCACTATTAAATATGATCGAGAAAAGGAAGATTAGATAATCTATCTTACTATATTGTGTGTATATATGTGAAAATGTGTGGGTTCCGAGTATATAAATTTTTCCACCGAATTAAAACTTTTTAGTTATGCCTTTGAGTACAACTACTAAATCTCGATTGTTCGGGGTTCGAATAGGGTTGGTTGTTCCAGACAATTCAAGATTTTTAATTTTTTAGTTTTTTTAAAAAATATAAAATTTTATCGGAATAAAAAATTAAAAAATCCTACCATCATAAATCACGAGTCTACTTTTCTTTTCTTTTTTTCTATTAATGACCTAGAATGTGTTACGTACCCAAATAGTTGTTGGACCTTTGACTTTAAAGGACAAAAGTATAGTGTTAATAAAACGTGGCACATATCAGCTTGTAATTTCCATCAGCTTTCCTGTAATCTTCACACACTTTTTGGGAAACTGTGTTGCTATCCTTAAGGGCGCTGCCGTCAGGAGCAATATCCATCATCCAAATAAATCTTTTTTTCATTTAAAAAAAAAAGATTCCAAATGAATGGTGATGATGCCCCTAAGGGCACTGCCCTTAAGGGCATCATCAAACAAACCCACTTTTTGTCCAGATATTTGGTGGACGATCAACGAAGAAAGAAGAAAAGTGCTCTTTCTTTTTTGAAATTGGAGGACCACATTATTTTATTTTATTTTTTTAATGCATTTGTCCTATCGACTCTTTACTCGTGCATACTGAAACATCAAATTAAATTAGGTGGATATTTGAAAATTATATTTTAACTTCATTTTGGGAAAGAAGACCTTGAC
The DNA here is from genome assembly GCA_907163345.1 of Haberlea rhodopensis. Taxonomy (NCBI): domain Eukaryota; kingdom Viridiplantae; phylum Streptophyta; class Magnoliopsida; order Lamiales; family Gesneriaceae; genus Haberlea; species Haberlea rhodopensis. The sequence goes on from CAJQUN010000002.1 coordinate 19,843,817, forward strand.
CCTGACATTTACATCCATAGAATAATATATTTTTTAAAAAAATGAATTGTATAATATTTATGGATTTTAAAATTTTATCATAACCTTAAATTTGTTAACTTAAAAAAACAAAAAAGGTTGTTTTAGAGTATTATTTGTCGAATTTTGTGGCGTCGTCTAAGTTCTATATTGTTATGATTACATGAGGTTCCAATTCAAAGCCAATTGATGAAAAGTGGAGTAACTCATGTATCATATATAGAGCTAAGATATCTTGTAAATTTTCAATGTTGGACAATTCTCAACAAGCCTCTCACGTGTAACATTATATAAATCAAACACGTGAATTGATAACACTGGTGATGGTGAGCATGCATACGGAATAACTAATCACATAAAAAGTCCGCTCTTATACTATGTTAAGAATATATGAGGTTGAAACTAAAAAAAAAAATCAATTGACGATGAGTGGAGCAACCTATATATTTTATAAAAAGATAACATAATTTGTAACAACTCTCAACATATCTGGTAATCAAATGGGAACATTAATCAACGGTTATGTCTCTCCTTGTTAACGATATCTTACATCTGACCAACATAATTTTCCCTAAATTACATATTTTATACAAATTTTTATTTGCAGAGGAACAAAAACTTATCAATCCTTTTATATGATCGAATATTTGAACGGTAAAAATGGATGGAAAGATGCAAATCGAATTTTTTAAAATCGTATTCCAGTTCAAACGTCATATTTTGAGCTTTCAGTAGTAATAATTATTTTATCTAGATAATATTCCTCCCAATAATTTTGTTATCTTGCAACTCGTGATTACCCTCACATTAGAAACAAGTATTGCTTATCAATAGTTTTTTTCAATTGTTGTACAACCGAAAACAAAAAGAATTAAAAAATAAAAATTACCTATATATCCTAAATTCCTAATAGCAAATTTAATTCATTACTCTATACAAATGGGACGAACCAAAAAAATAAATAAATAATTTGTTGAGAACAAGCTGATTCAGAAAATATATAAAACAAAATAATTTGATGAAATTTATTTTTATTACAAAGTCTTTTTATTTTTATTACAAAGTCTTTTTAATGTATAAGCTTGCGAAGTATTCAAGATCAATTCATCCAAAAGTTTTCGAGGCAGAGGGTATGAAAAAAGGGCTACGTAAGTAGCACCATAATCGCCCACATTAGCTAGTCCATTTCCACACAAGTTCGTCTCACAAAAAATATGAATAACTTGAATTTCCAACAAATATGTATAATAATATTGAAAAACAAGTAGTATTGGTAGAAGGTAGATTGTAAAAAACCATGTGCTGTTTACGAAATTGAGGACACAACAATCCTGCAATAATTGATAAGATATTTTATGTACTAAATAAAAATAAAACATCAATTCAATAAGCTGTAATGAAAGAGACAATATATAATAAAAAGGGTTCAAATTTGACTTTAATTAATAAGGAAATGAATGGTCCAAAAAGCTATCCAAATATGATGAACAATTGATTCTTGTTTACTTTTTATTTTGGTAGTTCTTGATAAAATAATGTTTGGTCAACTCATCACGCAATTAGGGACAAAACCCAAAAAAAATTAATTTTAAAATGTTATATGTAATTATTTAAATTATAATCCAATATTTTCCCTAAGTTAACAAATAAATTGATGAATTTATACAAAATAGGAAATGTAAAAGGCAATCTAATCAATGTTTCCTTTTGTCATGTTAAGCATAATTAGATATTTGGTTTTTTGTGTCCACAAGGTTACATACTTTAAATTTGACATGTAAAACTTAAAGTTGGACATTTGAGATAAAATATATAATTTGTTTGGCCAAGTGAGGTAGTGTTTGATATGGATTAGAAATTATGAAATTTGTCTATGTAATGTTGATGAGACGGTTGATCTCCTAATATGGCATGGTTTCTTGTAAAATATAAAGAGTCGATATGATTCGAATAATGTAATGCTTTGATTTGGAGAAAATGATGGATTTGAAATGACATTTAATATATTGTGATTTCAAATATTTATAAAATGTAAACGAAGATGAATTGAAAAGGAAGTATAAATTTGAAATGTATACTTCAATTTCTTACGCAAAAACATAAACGATAGATTTGAGTTGGGAATTTGAGATTTACTCATTTCGAATCCTTTAATCCAAACACAATCTAATATAACAGGGTGAAATGTACTCTTATGTAGAATAACAATTTCCGAAAATATATATTGCATGATAGGATAGCGTTTTTGTTGTATTTGTACTCCAAACGTAAGCGTTTGTTTGGTATAATCTAATACCTAAAGTTAGGTAAACTCAACGTGGCGAATAGATTATTTACTTCTATCAGGCAAACAAACTCAAAGACACCTTTGATATATTGATAAGGATGTGATGAACCACAAATTTAACTAATCACCCCTCACTTATCTCATCTTACACATAGTATATTGAAAGATCAAACGCTTATTACTAAGTTAAAAACTATAGATGATAAGCGCTTGATCTTTCAATTGGTATCAGAGCAGACTTTTCATGTGATTGTTTATTCCGCTAACATGCTTACTGCCCTCCATGTTATCAATCCACGAGTTTGACTTATATAATGTCGCACATGAAGTGCATGTTGAGAGTTGTTCAACATTGACTCTTTATAAGATACATGGGTTACTTTACTCATGTCTAATTGTTTTGGAGTTGGAACCTCATATATTCTTAACATGGAATCAGAGCAGGCTTTTCATGTGATTGTATATTCCGCTCACATGTTCACCTTCCCCGTATTATCAATCGACGTGACGACTTATATAATGTCACACTGATGGACGTATTGAGAATTATCTCACATTTGGAACATGGAAACTATATTAGCTCATTATTAAAGATTCTAAGTTACTACAGTCACAGCCAACTAATTATGAATATGAACCTCATAAATTCGTAACAATATCAAACGGTAGCTTAGGATTATATTAATCTAATAACCTAATTTCGTCTAGTCTCTCAATTTTTTAGAATATTGCATCTTTTACTTGCATTGTTACATTGTCAAAGCTTAAGAAGTCGTAGGCATTAGTAACCCCAGAAGTATTTGCACATCACCAACCGTGGTAACAAGTTCATTTCTAATCGAGAGGATGCGTGGATTAGCTTGCCACGACCAAAGATCCCCATGTCTGAGATAGATGTCACGCCCCGAGACCGGGGTCGATAACACCGGCGTTGATTCCAAACATTAATTCAAAATCAACAAGCCTCGTATACAGATCTATGATAAAAACCAGTCTATTTATTCCATAGAAAATAATAATCGTCTTTTACAATTGATATTACAAATACAATTGTCTCGGATTAAATCAAATATGCGGAAGCGTAAATAAAACTAATATATTCTTGAAGGTTCTTCGTGGATCATCATCTCCAAAATTGTTCTTGTAATTCTTCCTCGATCTCTACTTTTCGTCCTTGTCTGGGAGGGGAGGTAAGGGGTGAGTATTTGGGAAAATACTCAGCAAGTAGGGGCCGATTGAACATAGTAAAAACACATATATTTTCATAGCAGAAATCATTTTAAACATTTCTTTATCAAATCCATAGATCTTGGCACATAAACACATAAACACATATCTCCACATATTCACATATCGACTTATTGGATTCAAGAGGTGGCTCCCGTGGTATAGCACTTTGCTCTTAAGGATCAAGAGGTGACTCTCATGCATGTGGCACGCCCACATCATGTAGCACTTTGCCCCGCCGAATCAAGTGGTGTCTCATACACACGTAGCACGTTGCTCCGCAAGGTCCTTCATTCATGATCATGTCACATACTTGTTTAGATTTAAAAACATACTTTTCATAGGGTTGTTCAATCGAGATTTAAAACATACATAAGGTTTGAAAACGAAATGAAGTTGTAGCAAAAACCCACTTACTTTCGAAGCGTGATTGAGCGAATTACGGGTTGTAGAAAGTAGCACAAAATCTCCTCCTCCTTTGCCTTGAAGGTTTCTAATTCTTATGTGTGTGAGTAGGTAAATTTTCGAAAATGCTAAGTGTAGAATAAGATTTTCTTGGCATGATGTGTTGTGGATTTCCAAGGTGTTGATTCTTGGAAGAATAGCACTTTCTTTGGTGGGATTTGAGGTGATTTAAAGGTAGGGAAATTAATTAAATCCTTAACTTTGGCCAAAGAAATCCCTTGAATTAAGTCAAGTCAAGCAAGTCATGAATGCATGATATTATGATAATTGGATGCTAATGGTGTGGTAATTAAGTGGGAATATACTTAGGAGTAAGGTGATTCAATGTAGGAGGATTTTAATTTGAATCCCTAAACTTTGGCCATATGATTGAATAAGATAATTGAATGGTAATGTCATGATTTGATCATGCAATTAAATGGATACCAAGATTTGGGCATGGCACTTTAATGAGTCAAATAAATGAGGCAAAATGAATAAAGGATTTTGAGCATGTAATGAATGTGGTCAACTATTGGTAATGTATGTGAATAAATTTACCAATTCCGCAACTTTGGTCTTTTAATGACATAGTTTGAGCAAGGTATTGATTGGGTCACCAATTGGCTAAATGAATGGCAAAAGAATTGGGTCATCACATGTTGGTCATCTAATGACATGATTTAAGCAAACCATTAATGTTATTATATTGAATGGTGGTTGAATGGAATTGTATGGTTGGTTAAGCACTTAAATGTCATTGAATGACTAATGACAAGATTTGACAATGCCATTGAATGGCTAATATGATTTGAGGCAAGGCAAATTTTTGGGTTCTCACAATAGATGTGATGAATCCGTTCAATACAGAGGGACGATTTGTTTGATTGGATATCCCATAGTACCTTGGATAACAATGCTTTGTTCCAGCATCTTAAATCCCTCAAGCCAACACCACCCTCCTCCTTAGCAAAACACAACGAAGCCCGCGAAACAAATGGAAATTTTGTGTTCCGCATTAAAAAGCGACAAAAGCTATATATTCGATCTATAATGTCGAAAGGTATACGCAGAATGGAAAGACTTATTAATCGCAAAGCATGTGGGGAACAAATTAATTGAACCGAAACAAAACCGGATTGATGACACCCAGGGTCGCGTACTTAAGAATTTTTTGGTCCCGGTTGAACTTAAAAAGTGGTCTCTCAAACAAAGGTTGCGTTCAATTTTGTATTTTCAATTCATGAGTTCTTTCAAAATTAAACTCATATGGACTTAAATCTAAAAGAAAAATAATATGTAATATTCAAAAAAGTCTGTAATATAATCAAATAATTATACAAAAAGCTAAATAATAATTTAAATTGTACTCGTCTTGCCATTTTGACACACGAAGATTAAAAAAGTGCAATAACAAAAATTTACTATCACATGGCAAGAAAATAATTATTAAAAGAAATATCCACGTAATCATCTAACTTTTAGTAGAAATTTTGAAGGAAATTAATTAAACGAGGAGAAAACTCAGCGGAATCTCATATTAGTATTTTAGTATTAGTATTAGTTAATACAATATAATAAGTCAATAAAACTATGAACACTACTCTGAGTAATGTTTTCTTGGAAGATGAACAATGTCTCTCTCTCTTTTTTTTTTGGTTTTCTTGTTTACCCAATGAATCTTTGTCCTGGATTTACGACGGGGCGACTATGGGGTGTGGGGCGTGACTTGTGTTGCCCGTCTTCTGTTCGATTGATGTTCACATACTTTTAGCCTCTCTTTTTTTTTTTTTGGGTTTTCTTGTTTACCCGATGAGTCTTCATCCTGGATTTACGACGGGACAACTTTGGGGTGTGGGGCGTGGCTTACAATGCCCATCTTCTGTTCAATGGATGTTCACCTGTTTTTATCTATTATGTATTGCTTTTTTTTTGTTTTCTTGCTGCTTCTCTGCGGGAAATCCCTTATTTGGGGTCAGCATGCCCTTGGTCGTGGGTCCTCGATTGGTAGCTTCCTATCTTATTCCCTTTATATAGGTTATTAGATCACAAATTTCTTGAATTTGCTTCTTCTTCGAATTTTCTTCTACAAAAGGTTGACTGGTGAGTCTCTTTTCTGCAATGCTTATTTTGTTCTTTAATTTTGTGTTCTCAGTTCGTTTCTTGCTTTATTTTATTCTTTCTTGCTTGTTTCCTTCGTTTGATTGACAATGGAGTGCTTTTCGTCTTAATATAGTGTTATGTATGTGATGAGATATCGATTATGGATACCCCATTATATTATAGATTTCATTCAAATGGGGAATATATGATTATTGTTGAAACATGGAGAGCTCTTCGATTATATTGTTGAGAAAGCTAGGTTAGCATATGATGAGGCTCGACACTTTTTTCAGCAGGTGAAGTTTTTTTATCGTTTGTCTTTTTATAATTGATGGCCTTTGAGACTGTTGAATTATTTTGTTTCCTTAATCAGGTTTATGATTTTATTTCTTAAAACAGATTATTGCAGGAGTGAAGTACTGTCACAGAAACATGGTGGTTCATCGTGACCTCAAGCCTGAGAACTTGCTTCTGGATTCCAATGGAAATGTGAAGCTAGCTTAATTTGGCTTGAGCAACATTATGGGGGGTGTATATTTATCTAGAAAAAGTTGTGGAAGCACAAACTATGCTGCTTCTGAGGTTTTAAGACCATTTCTTTCTTGGAACAGAGGAGTGGAGTACCGTCACAGAAACATGGTGGTTCATGGTGACCTGAAGCACGTGCTTCTGGATTCCAATGGAAATGTGAAGCTAGCTGATCTTGGCTTGAGCAACATTATGCGGGATGAACATTTTTTAAGAACAAGTTGTGGAAGCCCAAACTATGCTGCTCCTGAGGTTGACCAAAAAAATATGCTTTGGAATTATTATTGGAAATATGATTGATAACAACCTTTTTGTAAAATGCATTGAAAAATAAATTACATTTGTGGAAATTAATTGCCGGTTGTGTCTGGAAAGCTTTATGCTGGCCTGGAGGTTGATATTTGAAGTTGTTGTGTCATTTTGTATGCTCTTCTTTGTGGCCCCTTCCTTTTGATGACGAAAACATGCCCAACCAATAAAGGTTAACTAAAATGAGTTTTCAGCTCTGTTTTTTTGTCTAATATGCTAGCATGTGAGTTGATATGGACTTTATTATACCAATTAATTTTTCTGAAAAAACTATAGAGCGGTATGTATACACTTCCAAGCCATTTGTCACACGGAATTCACGATTTAATCCCAGGAATGTTGGTAATGGACACTATGAAGAGGATAATAGTTCATGAGATTCATTAGCATCCTTGGTTTAGAGTATCTTCCTCGTTATTTAGCCGTTACTCCACCTAATGCAGTTGAGCACGTAAAAAAAGGTAACAGATTTTCCTTCAAATATTTTTGAATTCAAGGTGAAAGAATTTTACAATGCATTAATTTGTTATACATCTGTGTTTTATTTATTCAGGCGCATTTTCTTTATTCACTTATCTCATTTTGTTTCCTGGGATAGATATGAAAAACATTGATTTCTTATTTTCTCCAACAACTGATTTAAATTTTACCATCGACTGATGCGTATTGGATTTGACATCTGTCCAAGTAGCTTTTTGGGTCCTTTTTATCGGTGGGCATGTACATATATTGTATAGATATGAATTATCTTGCATTGTTGCCTTATTTTGTCAATATTTATTTCGTATTGGTAAAAGGAGGATCCATCTTTTTGACTGGTCATGTGATGCAGTAACTTGGCTGCATAACCTTCTTCGTTAGTCGATGTATTTTATTGTGCTTATATAAGCCATTTTGCTTTTGCAGCTGGATGAAGAGATCATTCAAGAAATTATTAGGATGGAATTTGGCAAAGGCCAGCTAATTGAGTCTTTGAAGAAAAGGATGCAACATTAATTATTTGTCGTTGGCCCCAATACTTAAAGTATAAACACAATCACATTATTCATACTAAACTAAAAGGTTCTCCAATGGAATCTATCATGGTGTATGTTTCCGTTCACTTTGTATTTTGGGTCTTCCCCGTGGTTCGAGATATAGCTCTTGGCTTTCGTATACTTCAACCGCGCTTTTTGTGATTTAGATAAATGTTATGTGCATAGAGGCAAAATTGTTATTTTAATTTTTCACGGCAAGCAGGTGGGTATGAAACGACCCGTGGTTCAAGAGAAAGGTTTCGACGCTGCAGGATTGGCACAAGGCTTTTTGTGGTGGCCTCTAGTGCAAGAAGGAATGCAGATGGGGCCTCAGTAAGCTCTTGACAGTACGTTCGGTTTCTTCTCCCGTCGATTGAGGGCATTGGGTAAAAGGGGAATGGGTGATCGATGAAAGAAATCTACTCCTCAGTCTGAAGCGGTCAGGTCTTATGGCTGTCGGGCAATCGCTCCTAGGCTGTTGAGCATGCCGGTAGTCAATTAAGAGTTCGGAACGACACTAACACATCGGAAAGTTAGCCGTACCAGCTCTTCCCAGCGATTAGTTTTCTTGTCTGATATTTTGAGTTGTAAAGTTGAGGCTAAGCATTTTGGTTTGTTTGGGGCTATTTGTCGTTTACCAAATAATTTACGTTGCTATAGTTATAATACCCGACTAATTTTATCTATTCTTCGCTATTATTTTTGTGGTTTCTTACATGTTATGGGCACCACGCCTTGTACGATGCCATAAACTAGTTTTATATAAATTTCTTTAAAGTTTCAAGGAATTTTCTAGATTGTTTCGAAAAAAATATCTCTATTAACAAGAGAGAATTAAACTAAATTCATACTAATTTCTTTGAATAATTAATTTATACTGTTAATAAATTTTACATAAAATGCCAAGAAATTTTATTAATTTGTTTACATTATTTTAATATTCGAATATGAATCTAGGATGACTCTCGATTAAAGGTACAAATGTTTAGCACTTGACCAGATGTTGGTTAATTAATCAAACGCACATGGGCTCCATATAGACGTGGCTAGGCTTCATGGCTTAGATATAAAAATTAAAGCCATGCGGTGGTTAGATTTTTGCCCATTTTCTTCATATATTTTTGTAAAAATTTGTTTGTCAGTTACAAAAATAAAATATATATAATATTACCGACTCCCTTTACTCTCAATAAAATATGTATATGATATAAACAGTGTGTTTGCTAACAACTGGATGTGGTAGTGAAATTAGACAATCATTGTCGAACAGGATAATGCCCGAAAAGGATAATATTCTGGTCGGTCCCAAATATTCAAACAGTAGCATAAGGTCCGGTCATAGTGACTAGTCAACCTGGATTTCCGGACATACTTTGAGTAGAACATAATATAAATAAAAGAGTAATTAGGGGAAAAATTAGTGGGTAATTAGTGGAAAGAGGGAGAAAGAGGGGCTTTTCTGGTGAAAATGAGGCTGAGAGTTAGAGGAGAGGGAGAAGGCTTTTCTCTCTTTTTTTATTATCATTTTTTGGATTCATTTTCTTGTAAAAAAGAGATTGTGCTTTATCAACGTTCATAGTGGAATTTTATACTAGATTAGGTCGTGTTATTTTTCCCTTTATTTTGAAGGATTTTCCACGTAAAAAATCATGGTGTCCTATTATTTTTCTATTGCATCTACTTTACCGAATAACAAAAAAATCGGATCACATCATTGGCGACGTATGTGGGAACAATTGTATTAAGGCGTAGAGATCATGAAGAAGCAGGAGAATGTTCTCTGTTAGACAATTTCATCGAAGCAAATTTGTTGGGTTTTCTTGTTTTTTTTTCATGCGAAGAGCATATATATTATATACTATGATATTGAAACTCCCAAAATTCCTTCCATTAACTTATAAAAAATTATTCCACCTTCTATGATCTTGTTATCTTCTTATATCAAATTGGTGGTTCACTCGCTTCATGTATATTGATTTCTGGTTCACAATCTGTGTTAGATTATCTTAGTCACGTTTTCATGACCAACACCAGAACCAAAAGTCTTTTACAGATTTTGTCAATTCTTTTTCAAGTTCTTCAATAATTTTCTATAGTAGGCAGTAGATGAGGTTGCACCGCTGCATTGAATAAAAACCACTGCCTCCTCAACCACATCTTCCATTTTATTATCTTTAATCTGCATCAAATTCTTCCAAGGTCGGACAATCATACTGGAAAGAGGGAACCGACTGTGAAAAAAGATTTGAAAGCACAGGCCCAAGAAACTGGGATTCGATTCATTTTTGCGGTTTCGGTTTGTATCTGAGATCATCGCCTACATCTTATACATATACTAGTTAAAGCGGTGTCAGTGAGCTTATAACGTGGTATATATATCCAACAAAGCGTCCGACACAAGTTCAACAGACAGTTCTAGAGAATAAAAAGATGGTTCATACGCATCGAACATACATAATCGTATGTATATAAAATCAAATAGGTTGGAGTAAACAGAAGTCTTCCCCAACAGTACACCATAGCAATAGTTGGCATATGATATCCTTGTAGGGTCCAATAGACTCTCTAAACAAAAGTCATCTACGAAAGTGCAGTAGTAGATTACATCGATCAAAATAAAAGTAAATCTCAACGAGCTCAAAAAAACCAATCAAAAGTTGTTCGCAAGAGTTTTAAAAATGACGATGGCTCATTTCATAATGCAGATATGTGCTCGGTTTTTCATAGCAGTAGCGAGCATCGCATAAGAAGAATTATAGTTTATATTTATTGTTGTAGTTGCATTGTTATTTTAGGATATTGCTATTATTACTTGCTATGGCCTCAAGATTAATGAATCATCTTACTTTTATAATTATTTATATACTTTCTGACAAATAATGAATGTAAATGTGACGTCCCAAATTATTATCAAACAAGTAATATATAATTATCATAATTTAATTTTTCTAATTTTTTTGATATAATCTCCTTATACATGAAGGGAAAATTTGATGTCAAACACCATAACAAAGGTAATCGAGAACAATCACATATTAGCAACGGGTCGTAGGTAAGCCAACACTCAAAATGTATACAAACAAGCAAAACTGACGACCTATAATCCACCAAAAATTCCTCATGCCGAATATTTTATAAAAAAATATTATTAAAGTTTGCCACAACGAAAACTTATTTTTAACTCTTTTTTTTAAAATAAGTTCATATAAAAATTTATTATTAAAGTTTGCCACGAGAAAAATCTATTTTGAACTATCTGTTTTTTTTAATTCATACTTGACAAAATCAACAAGTTTTTTTCTAAAAAAAAAAAAAGATAACATTTTAAATTTTAAAAATTGAGATAAGATGGATGCACTGTTAGGTCAAGGGTTTTGATATAATCTCCTTATATATTAAGGGAATATTTGATGGCAAACATCAGAACAAAGGTAAATAGGTAATACCACATATTAGCAATGGGTCGTAGGTAAGAAAAAAATTAAAATGTATATAAACAAGCAAAATCGACGATATGTGATCTACCAGAAATTCATCATACCGAATATTTTATAAAAAATACAAAATAAAAGAAAAAATAAAAGAAAAAGGAAATAAAAAAATTTAAAATAAAAAAATAAAAAAGTGACGTAATGGTTACTGTTCATGGGAACAGTAACCATTACGCCGCTTATTATATGGTTAAATACGAGAAGTGCTGCTCTTTATTTGTGTTTTTTGCTCGATTCGATTGGTCGCTGGTGTATATATTATCTTTCGTGCTGGTTTTTATATATTTGTTAGGTTAAATGCGGGATCGGGATGTTTGGTCCTTATTTGAACATAAAACGTGACTGGGTTTTGATGTTTGGGAGTCGAGCTTATATTATTATTGCTCGGGTGTCGAGCTTGTTTTATTATTGTCCGTTGTTGGCAGGTTAAATACATGATCGGGATGTTTGGTATGTATCTTATCAGTTTACTCGTGGGATCGGGATGTTTGGTCCACATTTAAACATAAAATTGCCTATGTAAAGACCCGGATTTTTAGTCATGAGTTAACTAAACCATGATTATATCTTGAGGGTATTTAGAATTCTTGTTGAAAGAGTTTGCAAATTTCAAAACTCTAGCCAAGAGATACCAAGGCATCATAGAGTCCTTAACCATCTCTAATTGCTCAATAATTTCATGTCTTCCATCATCTCATTAACAGAAAACTCTTTGCCATAATGCACCTAGATTTTCGGAGATTTCTAAGGAGGAAAAACCATCTCAAACTCTTCCCAACTTCCACCCGATTTCAGCATCATGATCGAAGCTTATCTACTTAAAATCCTTCATGATTCTGCGCAGATTTGTTCCCTGCAAGTTCGATAGTTGGCACCTCTTAAACTCCTCGTTTTCCTCCTTATTGCCCTCGAAGAGATTTGGCAGAAACCTCATCAAATTTAGCCTAGTAATTTCGATTCTCTCCACCTCTCAAGCAACAGCTATGATCGAAAGAAATCAGCAACAATCTGCACAGATTTGTCCACCTAAAATTCGAAGATTTCATCTCTAAAAACTCCTTGAGTCTTGGCCAACCATCACCTATATATATGCACCAACCATGAGAGATGCTACATCACAATTACATCTCCTTCTCAACCTACAAGTCCGAAGAATAACCCTCCTTATTGCCATAGCATTCTGCACTTTTCCAGAATCCTTCCAGTACCTATTTCTTTGAATTAAGTCCATCAATCGTTAAGCCATAGTTTCTGCACTAAGTTCGTTAGTTTCCAGCCTATAAACTCACGACGATAGCCTCACTCTCAAGCCTTGATTCTGCCCTTTCTGTTTCCAGAAACATACAGCCTTCAACCTTCGAAATAAATCCAGCAACCATCACCGAGATCAAGCAATAGCTGTTGTTGTGTTGCCATAAACCTTTCAAAGCAGAATCTGTGTGAGTTTTGGAAGCGAGTTACAGAAAACTTCTCCACAAATTCTGTTGGATTCGAAAGTCTGAACATCTCGATTTTTAAACCACCAAGTTTGGATACAAATCAGTCCAAATCCCTTCCCTTTTTCCAGCAAGTTTTCGAGAAACAAACTTAGTATATCTTAGCCAATTTTGAACAACATGTGCCATCAAGTAAAGCTATCAACGTGTATTGAAAGCTTTAAACCCTCAAGTTGTTCGAAGCCTCCTGGAATCTGATTCAAGGAATGTTAAGTTTGGTCTTGGTTGTTCAAGTATATAGCGAGCCAAGGGAAGGATAGAATCCGTTGTTTCGCACCTCGATTGATCAAATACGTCTTCAAGCTGTAAGTGGGTTTTTGCTATTTATTCGTTTCGTTTTGAAAATAATATGTATGTTTTTAAGTTCCCAATCGATATGAATTATGTGAAACTAAGTAAAGTATTAATTTGTAAGCACTTTAAACTTTGAAATCTGATTGGAAAGGATTTCTTTATGACCCTGATGCGGTGAGAAATAACCGTTTACATGACCTTATAATGTGGTTAACCGTTGTTTCTGGAGTTTCAGACCCTTTTTTCGTGGGTAAGCCGATGCATGACCTCTTCTCTATGAGGGATAATTCTAGAGACTGATATCAGTACCAAGAGGAAACTAGATGATTTATTGTGCTTAACGTGTATGAAAAATTATGAATGATATGAGATGTTATGTTATGGCTCGACGGAGCAATTATGTCAAGAGACATTCATATCAAGATTATGCTTTGATTACGAATTACGTTTTGGAAAATTATGAATATTTATTATTGATGTGATTCGAGATTTTTGCTATAAGGTAAAATAACGTGGTAATGCAAAATAACGATAAACACACTACGTGGAAAACCCTCAAATTGAGAGAAAAACCACGGGACCTAGTCCAGTATAAAACTTCACTATAAATATTGATGATTTACAAGATTTCCTAGACTCACAAAATAATCGCTCAATGATTTACACAAATCTTTTTGAGAAACAACAAAAAGGACCGAACAGATATGAGTTTGCTCTCTTCGGAGTCTTTTTGCCTAAAGAAAATCCAACCCCTTTTTTGAGGTTATCTAAGGGTATTTATAGGACTGCCCTCAGTAACTAACTCGCGGAAAACCAGCAACATGATGTCCTTTGATCGTGGCTTGATGGAAGCCAAGCGTGTCCGAGAAATCCGCCACATTTATGCACGTTCAATCCCCGCCGGTTAATTAGTTTTAATTATGACCGAGTCTTCCGCTATGCTTTGACCAAAATTCCAAAGAGGGTAAAGGATGCTCGATAATATGCTGGTCAGTATCATGTGTTCGGTAAACCTCTCTTCGGTCTAACTTCTGCTCGGCGTTTTTAGGGTACGTACCTTCATAAATGGATTTTACCCGAGGAAATCAATATGTCATATGACATCAATTATGTTATCATATCGATTGTCCCACACTTGCTGAGTGTTTTCCAAAACACTCACCCCTTACTCTACCTCCCCAGATAAATACGAGAAAGATATTGAAGCCGAAGAAGAACACCAATTTTGGGGTTGGTGATCCGCTGCATTTTTCTAGAATTAAAGACATCAATTTTGGTTTATTTAGAATTTTATTAAGTTATTCCGTTTCAAGACTATTTAAGCTTTGATTTCCACAATTTAAATTCAGTTGTAAAGACGATGATTTTTTTTTATGGAATATAGACTGGTTTTTGTTTAATACGATATTACGAGGCTTATTGATTTCAAGTTGTAATTGGAAATCAATGCCGGTGTTATTGACCCCGATCTCGGGGCGTGACAGCCTAAGTTATTGGCTCGGGGGTTGCGAGCTTGTTCAGAATTTTATTAGTTTATTCATGGGATCAGGATGTTTGGTCCATGATTAAACATAAAATTTCCTAAGTTATTGTGCTTGGGGGTTGCGAGCTTGCTCGAAATTTTATTAGTTTATTCATGGGATCGGGATGTTTGGTCCATGATTAAACCTAAAATTGCCAAAGTGTTTATCTGATCGAGATGTTTCCCTGGAGCTCAATTATATTTATCTGCTCGGGATGTTTATCCTGGAGCCAGATCATATTTATCTGCTCTGGATGTTTTTCCTAGAGCTCGAGTATATCTTATTTTCCTGGTAGCTCGGATGTTTATTATTTCTGGAACTCGGATGAGTTCTATTCGCTGAGGATACTTATTATTTCAAACGAGCTTTATTTGCTCGAATGTATATTAGCTCTAGATATTGGTTGAACTTTATTTGCTCAGATGTACATTAGCTCTCAAACTCGGGTGAGCTTTATTTGCTCGGATTGATGCTTATTGTTGTTCGAATGAGCTTTATTTGCTCGTGATATCTCTAGAGATTAGTTGAGCTTTATTTGCTAAGAGTGTTTTCCATTGGATCTCACCCGTCAATATTTGAAGTCAGCTTAGTATTTAGTCGGCCCAGTCAACTCAGGATGAGTTTTATTTTTCATCGTGGATTTCATATATCATTGCTTGAAGGCGGCTTGAGCGACTTACAAAGTCTACAAAGCTAAAGTAGGCTTATTTTGATTCGAGCATTTTTTTTTTACAGTCTGGTTTTCTCGGGGATTTATGTCTACCTATCAATAGATATTACCTCGGATTCATTTAGCACTAATCTTTTATTGGATGGATTCAACTTTTAAAATTCACAAGTTTTGAAAAATACACTGAAACGATTTTTTTTTATTGCATCTACTTATCGAATAGCGAAATTAACGGATCACATCACAACTAATTATTGTGTAAAGTAACAACTTTCTTTAAAAAAACGCTCTGCATTTTGGTTTATATATATATATATATATATATATCATTGGGTGGGAATATGACTACCAATGAGACTAGCATAAGGAGCGATTAAATTGTATATTTGCTTATGATATAATATGATGAGTGTGGCTGATATCTCGACGAAGTATTGGCTAAGTGTACGTACTCCAACTCTCGAAGTTCCTCACCACATGGCTCACTTCACTCTACAACACTCGATGTCACTCCCAAGATGAAAGTGTGGCATGCGGGCAACTACACGAATTCATAGTCAATTCAACATCGTAACACTTTAATAGTTACCACTCAACAAGAATCCCTAATTCAAAACGCGAAATTCTCACATACATCAGTTATGAACCCCACATATACAACAATATAAAAAAATCTATTAAACCAAACATACCAATCAATATTAATCAAACCATGATAAACTCATTTTATTTATGTTGGTCCATATGTAAGGCCAGACACGGTTTGTACAAGAATTTTCCATTCAAAACACATATATCGTGAATCTTGAGGCAATATCTGTCACACGTATTTCTAATTGATAGACATCTTTGTGCATGACAAATCAACTCTTATAATTTATGCGAAAATCCCGATAAATTCGATGGGGGTTAACCCTGGCGCTCACCGGTGAAAATATTAGGGGATATATTAAGCCCATAAAACAAAAGGTGTAAGCATCCAAATCATAACATAAGCTCTTAACTTTATATCAAAATACCACAACTAATAAAAAAAAATTACTTTCTCATTCTAAATTCCATAAAATAAAAAATTAAATAAAATATCACAAAACTAGCTTTATAGTTCGTAAAATCAAAATAGAAAATGATAAGCCTGAATATGCCAAGTGGATTTTCTAATTTTTAATTTACTGATAAAAAGACTCTTAACATTGCTTCCTTGGAAATATGGACTACTGATACATGTATCAAGAGAAGATAATGAGTTGACAATGCATTTGAATTTGAGAGTCATGTTATATGCATTTGTTTGAGTTTGGGAGGTGCTATTAAACTAAAATCAGATTGTTAAAGAGTCGATAGGACAAATGCATTAAATAAATAAAATAATGTGGTCCTCCAATTTCAAAAAAGAAAGAGCACTTTTCTTCTTTCTTCGTTGATCGTCCACAAAATAACACAAATATTTCTTAAACCAGTACGAATTTTGAAGGATCCGATTAAATTGGCTATCATCTTGGACAATCGGATTGAGGTTAGTTGCTCGGCACTTTATCGAGGCAAAATTGCAAGACTATTAACTGTGGGCCACTACAAAGTAGGTTATTTTAATAAATAAATGATCCAGCCCATATTATTAAATGGCCAGTGGCCTAATAATTAAATGGGCCAAATGGTTCCACACATTAATCTTGGCCCATTTCTTAGTTTTTGGTGAAAAGCTAATTTCGTGATAAATAAATGTGAGTTTGTGCCCCTCAAATTGAAGCACAGAATAACATCCTCGAATGATGCAGCGAGAACACTGAACCTGAAGCAACATTGAGCTAACAGATTCCTTGCCTTTTCTAAAGAAGAGATTGAACAAAGAGTGTTTGATCTGAAACAAGTCTTGATACATGTATCATCGATCCATATTTCCAATGAAGCAATGTGAAAATAAACATGATGTATGGATTGTTGCGTAAGCTAAAAATTTTGTGTTTCGGCTATATTGTATTTCGTCCTTGTAATGTTCTTTTGGTTTCTTGTTTGTTCTTGTTTTTTTTTCTTTTTTAACTAGAACTACTGGTACTATATGAATAAAATTTGTCTTATCAAAAAAAAAATTTACGTTCCAAAATTAATATAAATTGTAATTTTAATTAGTTATATTTTTTGGTAAAACATTAAATAATTGGTTTTACAAAGGGTGAAGTGAGAAATAACTAGGAAAGTGGTAACAATTGATAGGTTACATCATGAACTTTTGACAAAGAAAAGAGGAGACATTGAGGGAGATAGGGTGAAGTTTCATGCCAACAAATTCAAGAAAAAAGGAGTAGTAGTTAGGTGTGAAATGTGTCCTCAGCAATAGCCATTACTTTGGACCAAGAGCAAAAATGTTGATTTAACTTTGGAGTATTGACCCAAAAGATAGAGGTTGAATTTTGAATTTTTCGTAAGATTATATCTTTTTTTTTTATCCTCTCTTTTATTGTAAGTCTCGATTCCGTGATTTTCTTGGAAATGGGTTCCAAATTGAATTACTAAATAAATCAAACAAGACTTAAACGATAAAGTAAGTTGCTTGCTTGGCGCAATCATACCTTCTCTGGGCAAAAGGCGGGCTCTTGCTCACCAGATTTGTTTATCCTAGCACTCTGCAGCATATTAGCCGATAATCTTATTCATCTTTATTATTTTCTGTTATTTCTTGGTATCGAATTTCTGGGCTTCTATTTGGGTTACATTATTATTTTAATTCAAGGTTATCCGATGCATGTAAGTGTTTGCACAAATGCCTATATCGAGTTCTCACATCTATTAAGTATCTTGAGCACTATTAAATATGATCGAGAAAAGGAAGATTAGATAATCTATCTTACTATATTGTGTGTATATATGTGAAAATGTGTGGGTTCCGAGTATATAAATTTTTCCACCGAATTAAAACTTTTTAGTTATGCCTTTGAGTACAACTACTAAATCTCGATTGTTCGGGGTTCGAATAGGGTTGGTTGTTCCAGACAATTCAAGATTTTTAATTTTTTAGTTTTTTTAAAAAATATAAAATTTTATCGGAATAAAAAATTAAAAAATCCTACCATCATAAATCACGAGTCTACTTTTCTTTTCTTTTTTTCTATTAATGACCTAGAATGTGTTACGTACCCAAATAGTTGTTGGACCTTTGACTTTAAAGGACAAAAGTATAGTGTTAATAAAACGTGGCACATATCAGCTTGTAATTTCCATCAGCTTTCCTGTAATCTTCACACACTTTTTGGGAAACTGTGTTGCTATCCTTAAGGGCGCTGCCGTCAGGAGCAATATCCATCATCCAAATAAATCTTTTTTTCATTTAAAAAAAAAAGATTCCAAATGAATGGTGATGATGCCCCTAAGGGCACTGCCCTTAAGGGCATCATCAAACAAACCCACTTTTTGTCCAGATATTTGGTGGACGATCAACGAAGAAAGAAGAAAAGTGCTCTTTCTTTTTTGAAATTGGAGGACCACATTATTTTATTTTATTTTTTTAATGCATTTGTCCTATCGACTCTTTACTCGTGCATACTGAAACATCAAATTAAATTAGGTGGATATTTGAAAATTATATTTTAACTTCATTTTGGGAAAGAAGACCTTGACCCTGACATTTACATCCATAGAATAATATATTTTTTAAAAAAATGAATTGTATAATATTTATGGATTTTAAAATTTTATCATAACCTTAAATTTGTTAACTTAAAAAAACAAAAAAGGTTGTTTTAGAGTATTATTTGTCGAATTTTGTGGCGTCGTCTAAGTTCTATATTGTTATGATTACATGAGGTTCCAATTCAAAGCCAATTGATGAAAAGTGGAGTAACTCATGTATCATATATAGAGCTAAGATATCTTGTAAATTTTCAATGTTGGACAATTCTCAACAAGCCTCTCACGTGTAACATTATATAAATCAAACACGTGAATTGATAACACTGGTGATGGTGAGCATGCATACGGAATAACTAATCACATAAAAAGTCCGCTCTTATACTATGTTAAGAATATATGAGGTTGAAACTAAAAAAAAAAATCAATTGACGATGAGTGGAGCAACCTATATATTTTATAAAAAGATAACATAATTTGTAACAACTCTCAACATATCTGGTAATCAAATGGGAACATTAATCAACGGTTATGTCTCTCCTTGTTAACGATATCTTACATCTGACCAACATAATTTTCCCTAAATTACATATTTTATACAAATTTTTATTTGCAGAGGAACAAAAACTTATCAATCCTTTTATATGATCGAATATTTGAACGGTAAAAATGGATGGAAAGATGCAAATCGAATTTTTTAAAATCGTATTCCAGTTCAAACGTCATATTTTGAGCTTTCAGTAGTAATAATTATTTTATCTAGATAATATTCCTCCCAATAATTTTGTTATCTTGCAACTCGTGATTACCCTCACATTAGAAACAAGTATTGCTTATCAATAGTTTTTTTCAATTGTTGTACAACCGAAAACAAAAAGAATTAAAAAATAAAAATTACCTATATATCCTAAATTCCTAATAGCAAATTT
This sequence comes from Haberlea rhodopensis, assembly GCA_907163345.1. Classification (NCBI taxonomy): domain Eukaryota; kingdom Viridiplantae; phylum Streptophyta; class Magnoliopsida; order Lamiales; family Gesneriaceae; genus Haberlea; species Haberlea rhodopensis. The sequence continues at coordinate 19,863,776 of CAJQUN010000002.1, forward strand.
AATTCATTACTCTATACAAATGGGACGAACCAAAAAAATAAATAAATAATTTGTTGAGAACAAGCTGATTCAGAAAATATATAAAACAAAATAATTTGATGAAATTTATTTTTATTACAAAGTCTTTTTATTTTTATTACAAAGTCTTTTTAATGTATAAGCTTGCGAAGTATTCAAGATCAATTCATCCAAAAGTTTTCGAGGCAGAGGGTATGAAAAAAGGGCTACGTAAGTAGCACCATAATCGCCCACATTAGCTAGTCCATTTCCACACAAGTTCGTCTCACAAAAAATATGAATAACTTGAATTTCCAACAAATATGTATAATAATATTGAAAAACAAGTAGTATTGGTAGAAGGTAGATTGTAAAAAACCATGTGCTGTTTACGAAATTGAGGACACAACAATCCTGCAATAATTGATAAGATATTTTATGTACTAAATAAAAATAAAACATCAATTCAATAAGCTGTAATGAAAGAGACAATATATAATAAAAAGGGTTCAAATTTGACTTTAATTAATAAGGAAATGAATGGTCCAAAAAGCTATCCAAATATGATGAACAATTGATTCTTGTTTACTTTTTATTTTGGTAGTTCTTGATAAAATAATGTTTGGTCAACTCATCACGCAATTAGGGACAAAACCCAAAAAAAATTAATTTTAAAATGTTATATGTAATTATTTAAATTATAATCCAATATTTTCCCTAAGTTAACAAATAAATTGATGAATTTATACAAAATAGGAAATGTAAAAGGCAATCTAATCAATGTTTCCTTTTGTCATGTTAAGCATAATTAGATATTTGGTTTTTTGTGTCCACAAGGTTACATACTTTAAATTTGACATGTAAAACTTAAAGTTGGGCATTTGAGATAAAATATATAATTTGTTTGGCTATATGAGGTAGTGTTTGATATGGATTAGAAATTATGAAATTTGTCTATGTAATGTTGATGAGACGGTTGATCTCCTAATATGGCATGGTTTCTTGTAAAATATAAAGAGTCGATATGATTCGAATAATGTAATGCTTTGATTTGGAGAAAATGATGGATTTGAAATGACATTTAATATATTGTGATTTCAAATATTTATAAAATTTAAACGAAGATGAATTGAAAAGGAACTATAAATTTGAAATGTATACTTCAATTTCTTACGCAAAAATATAAACGATAGATTTGAGTTTGGAATTTGAGATCTACTCATTTCGAATCCTTTAATCCAAACACAACCTAATATAACAGGGTGAAATGTACTCTTATGTAGAATAACAATTTCCGAAAATATATATTGCATGATAGGATAGCGTTTTTGTTGTATTTGTACTCCAAACGTAAGCGTTTGTTTGGTATAATCTAATACCTAAAGTTAGGTAAACTCAACGTGGCGAATAGATTATTTACTTCTATCAGGCAAACAAACTCAAAGACACCTTTGATATATTGATAAGGATGTGATGAACCACAAATTTAACTAATCACCCCTCACTTATCTCATCTTACACATAGTATATTGAAAGATCAAACGCTTATTACTAAGTTAAAAACTATAGATGATAAGCGCTTGATCTTTCAATTGGTATCAGAGCAGACTTTTCATGTGATTGTTTATTCCGCTAACATGCTTACTGCCCCCCGTGTTATCAATCCACGAGTTTGACTTATATAATGTCGCACATGAGGTGCATGTTGAGAGTTGTTCAACATTGACTCTTTATAAGATACATGGGTTACTTTACTCATGTCTAATTGTTTTGGAGTTGGAACCTCATATACTCTTAACATGGAATCAGAGCAGGCTTTTCATGTGATTGTATATTCCGCTCACATGTTCACCTTCCCCGTATTATCAATCGACGTGACGACTTATATAATGTCACACTGATGGACGTATTGAGAATTATCTCACATTTGGAACATGAAAACTATATTAGCTCCTTAAGATTCTAAGTTACTACAGTCACATCCAACTAATTATGAGTAGGAACCTCATAAATTCGTAACAATATCAAATGGTAGCTTAGGATTATATTAATCTAATAACCTAATTTCGTCTAGTCTCTCAAATTTTTAGAATACTGCATCTTTTACTTGCATTGTTACATTGTCAAAATTATAATTTTTTTTATGGAAATGTACAATTTTAATTTGGGTTGCTTCAAAATAGAAACATTTATCCTTGCCTTTTTGTCAAATTTAGCCCCTATGGTCTAGTAAATCGCAATCCCTTACAATTCAAGAATTTTGTTGGTACAAGCATTTGAAATATTTTACATGTTGTGCTTTTAGATATGGCGTGTGCCCCATTCGAATGTCATAATTGAGATGCATTATTTTGTTAAGTTTTTTTTTATCATTTATTTTAGTTATTTAAACAACAATAATATATAAAAAATCCTTCCGATAGAAATCCGGACAAAATATTTTTAACCAAAATAATCCATATTTAGACTTGGAAGAATTGACAAGACAAACATGTGATGGATCTCAAAAATAATGATTTACGAGTGAACATTGTTGACGACAAGGGTTTTTACTTGTTCGCTCAAACTTAGCGGATCGCATCGTATGAATTTTAGACAAGAGCGGACTTATCCTTGGACAAGGGGGCCATTGTCCTCCTTGCCAAAAAAAATTTAATACCTTAAAAAGAAATTAAAAATAGTATATTATTTTCTTCAAAACTGTAGTTTACCCCTCAAAAATTACATTTTACTTTCTCATTTTACATTTTAGCCTCGATTTTATATTTTAATTTTTTGTCTCATTTTATCAAAATTCATGCGTCCACCTTGATTTCAGAATAGAATGTGCCGGACTTGAAATGGAACTAAGCCAAAGTCTTTTAGGTTGATCTTTAAATGAATTATTATATACATCCAATTTTAGTTATACATACACCAATTCAATATTAAATAAAAAATATAAAAAATAATAAAATAATCATTTTAAATCAATTATATTATATTAGTTAGTAAATAAAACTCACAAACATATTCAAATAAATATTTTCCATCTTTAACCCTAGTCCTAAAGGCGGTTAGGCTATGTTGCTGAGCAAAGCAATAGAAATTGTCGTTCCCGCTGGCAGCCATCGCTATCGTTGACCAACATTATGACAGAGAATAGGCCCGTTGTCGGCTTTTTGCCGGGTCAAACTACATATATGTGGTCCCACCAGCACCTTGGCGCTCAGTATCCGACACTTTTATCGCCCCACATTGTCCCTCCATCCAACAGCATTTTTCTTATTTACGAGATTGCCCCTGGTCGTGTTTGCTTTCTCTTTTATAGCCGCACTTGATCCAATCACGTCAAGGCACCTGAAGTCAATTGGATGGGCAATTCGTCATCTCAACTAAATTGTATGTACGTCATCTTTATGATTATTATTAATTAATATATATAAATCAATTAATTGTAATTGTAGCAACCACAAGAAATTTTAATTATGTATTAATCATTATAATTTCAAAATAATTTGGTTATTTATATCTATTACGTTATTTAGTTAATTTTTTTTATTAACAATGTGTTTGGTTGCATAGATTTGTAGGGATATGAAATTAGAAATTTTATGTGTGTATTTCAAAATGGGATTGATATTTGATTAGATTTGACGAGATTTGATTTAATTAAATAAAATTACTATAAAACTAAAAGATTTCATGGGATTTTTATTTTTTAAAAAATATATATATTTAAATATTAAATTTATATAACCTACAATAAAGTTTAATCTGCCTTTTCAAATTTAATAAAATATCATTTCTTAAAAACATATATTATTAATTCGCATATTTTATTATATATTTTAAGAAATTTATTTAAAATCAATTTATAATATTTTTATATTTAAAAATTCTAAGAATTATTTATTCCACTTGAAAATCTCCATAATTTTTTAAACTTAACAGCCTAATTTATGTAAAAAAAAATCTAATTCTCTTCTTTACTATGTTGCACCGATACTCCAAAACATTTCACGGTCAAGTATCGGATACTTCTGCGATACGGATACTTCTGAGATACGGATACTTCTGGGATACGGATACGCGCGGATACGACAACGATACGTATCGGATACACCACGTGGCGTATCTGGGGACAAAAAATAAGTTTTTATTTCGGATACGTTTCGGATACAGTCAATATACGCCGTTGACCGTATCCGACACGGGTTAGATACCGAAACTTTCGGAATTTTTTTTAAAAAAATATGGTTAAAACTGTAATTAAAATTAAATTATTTAACCAAATCCCTATTTCCTAACCACTTTAATGTGTTTATGTCGATTATATACTTGAAATTTTTAGATATCTTGGATTAATATTTTACCATTTATCGTGAAGCTGGTGAGTTTGCAACTTTATTCTGATTTTTAATGTGTTTAATGTTGATTATATGCTTGAAACTTGATTTCTTACAAATATTATTAATTATATATTTATATATATATAAATAAATTAATAAAATTTGTCGTATGCGGACGTATCGTATCCTACAAATTTCAAAAATCCCGTGCAGTCGTACCCATATCGGCGTATCCACGTATCCGTATCCGTGCAACATAGCTTCTTGATGAACTTTGTTTTTTTTTTCATTTTAAAAAGAAACTATTTTTAATAAAAATATAATTTTTCTTGCTATCTTCATAAACAATATATGAATATTACATATATTTAAAAATTAAGCAATATTCATTTTAATAAAAAAAGTTATTATTTTTATTTATTATATTCAATTTTTAAATAATATTTTGAATTTTTACCGAATACTAGATGAAATTCTTAAATCCAATTTATTTCCTAATTCAATTCTAATTCTAAATTCTAATTTTTATCAACAAAAAAAAATGTAAACGTAAATAAATTGAAGAGAGAGAACATTGTCAATTTTTGTGTACTATCCTATCCTTGTGGTTCATGTGTTACTTTTCTCTCTCTCCAATCCTTTCCTATAAATACTCCAATTCGCCTTCCTTATCTCTGCACAACCTTACCTCAGACTAATCTTCTTCCCCTTCCTGCAAAGAAATCATTAAATTACAAAAAAAAAAAAATTTGTAGCAACTAATTATATAAGAAAGCTTGATTTAATAGCGGTAATGGCGGTTGATTCCATCTTATCTTCTCCATTGGGTCCTCCAGCTTGCGAGAGAGACGCCAAGGCACTTCAGTTCATCGAAGAGATGACCCGAAATGCTGACTCCGTCCAACAGAATGTGTTGGCTCAAATCCTGATCAGAAATTCTAGTACCGAATACCTAAACGGGCTTAATCTTGATGGAGCCATCGATCGCGAGACGTTCAAATCCAAAGTTCCGATGGTTACCTACGAGGATCTCCAGCCGTTGATTCAAAGGATTGCCAATGGCGATCGCTCTCCCATTTTATCTGCTCTCCCTGTCTCTGAATTCCTCACCAGGTACCCAAATACAAAATTTACATTTCCGGAAAAAAAAATCATTTTTTTCATTCGAAATTGATTTTATTTCCTTTTTTTTTTCCAAACAGCTCTGGAACTTCAGCTGGTGAAAGAAAACTGATGCCAACTATCAAAGAAGAATTGGATCGTCGCCAGATTCTTTACAGTCTTCTCATGCCTGTTATGAACTTGTAAGAAAAAATTCTACAATTTTTATGATTTTTTTTTTAAATTGAGGTTTATTTACATGCATCTATTAAAGGCATAAAATTAGTTCTTTAATTTCTATATTGGGTGTTAAATTTTGGTTTTTTATGACGGTTGCATGTTTTTGTGTGGACCAGGTATGTGAAAGGACTGAACCAAGGAAAAGGACTATACTTTTTATTCATAAAATCCGAAACCAAGACTCCAGGTGGGCTTCCAGCGCGACCCGTACTCACAAGCTACTACAAAAGCGACCATTTCAAGAACCGACCCTACGACCCATATAACGTATACACAAGCCCAAATGAAGCCATCCTCTGCCCCGATTCGTTCCAAAGCATGTACACTCAAATGCTTTGCGGGCTCTATGAACGCGAACAAGTCCTCCGGGTTGGGGCAGTGTTTGCATCTGGCCTTCTCCGGGCTATCCGGTTCCTCCAGCTCAATTGGCAACAACTTGCAAATGATATCCGGACCGGGTCATTAAACCCGAAAATCACCGACCAAGGGATCATTGGATGCATGACCCGGATATCAAGACCCGACCCCTGTTTGGCTGATTTTATTGAAAATGAGTGTGGGAAAGAAAATTGGAATGGGATCATTACCAGGATTTGGCCTAATACTAAGTATCTTGATGTGATTGTTACAGGTGCAATGGCTCAATACATTCCAACTTTGGATTATTATAGCGGCGGATTGCCTAAAGCATGCACAATGTATGCATCATCCGAGTGTTACTTTGGTCTCAATCTCAATCCCATGACTAAACCATCCCAAGTTTCGTACACCATCATGCCAAACATGGCTTATTTCGAGTTCCTGCCGCACTCCACCGGGTTCTCCCCTGATTCGCCTCCCAATCTCCTTGATCTTGTAGATGTTGAAGTAGGGAAGGAATATGAACTTGTTATCACCACATATGCTGGCCTATACCGATATAGAGTTGGCGACATTCTCCGAGTCACCGGGTTCCACAACTCGGCCCCGCAATTCCATTTCGTCCGAAGGAAGAACGTGTTGCTCAGCATCGACTCTGACAAGACAGATGAGGCGGAGCTGCAAGCTGCTGTGGAGAATGCTTCGAATCTTTTAAGTGAATTCAACGCTAGTGTGGTTGAGTACACAAGTTATGCTGACACAAAGACTATTCCAGGTCACTATGTGATATATTGGGAGCTACTAGCAAAGGATTCAGCCAACTCTCCTAGCGATGAGGTGCTAGCCCAATGTTGTCTAGCCATGGAAGAGTCGCTCAACTCGGTGTATCGACAGTGCCGAGTCGCAGACAACTCGATCGGACCACTAGAGATTCGAGTTGTGAAAAACGGGACCTTTGAAGAGTTGATGGATTATGCCATTTCAAGGGGTGCCTCCATAAATCAATACAAGGTGCCAAGATGTGTTAGTTTTACCCCAATAATGGAACTTCTTGACTCAAGAGTCGTGTCAACACATTTTAGCCCATCTTTGCCACGTTGGACTCCCGAACGACGTCGTTGAAATCAAATTAAAAGCTTCGCGAACGACCCTCAATGCAAAGATTCCTTCTTTTCATTATTTTTTTTGCGGTAAAGTTTAAATTATTTGGACTTTGTAAGAGTTAGGTTTGTACTGCTTTTGTTCAATAAATTGTATCACTTCATGGTCTTTCGTTCATGTAATTGATACGGATAATGGAACTTTTGTCAAGAACTATTTCATGACAACTAATGATTTTTTTTTATATAATTTATTTTTTTAAAGTTGGGGGAATGGAGAGTGGGGATGTAGAACTCTAGACCTCATCCTCAAATGATGATGTCATGCCTTGATATGATGCGATATGGATAATGCGTAATTATTTCATAATTACGGTATGTTGTGATCTCGATGGGAGATAATTAGGATTTCAATTCATGTGACATGATGAGATGACAAACACCTTCCTATATATAACTGGATTGTAATGGTGTTACATTGTTGATATTGATATATAACAAGAGAATTCATGTTGAATATGACATGTATAGTGGGATATAACCTTGGTGTGCATTTAGCATGCATTTGAAGGTGCATTAACATGTGTATTTGAGTTGAAGGTGCATTAGAATGTGCATGTGAATTACATTTGAGTTGCATGTGAAGATTTGGTTATATATCACAAAATTCATATTTAACTCACACAATACACCATAACTCACCTAGTAATCTCTACACACTCTATCTCATTCTCTTGGAATTGTTGTTAGAGTTGGCTTTGCAAGAACAACAAGGAAGTGCATAATTTGGTAAGGAAAGTAGAAATTCATACTGTGATGGCTCGCCCAGACGGGTCGCCCGTCGTAATCAATTGCTTGAATACAAGGCTACACTCAATTCAAAAACTTAATATCACTTTGAACTTTTGTTTAGCGGAAACGTTTTAATTCTTATCGGATGTTTGACTTAATAATTTTTTTATCCGTGACTTTTATCTTAGAAAAATTTGGGCAGAGTCTCCTCTTAAAAATTATGCCATGTGATCTACCAGATCACTACAACCACAATAACAAAATCATAAAATCAAATAACTAAACTCAACGGAAGTCTTAATATCCAAAAACAACTAAAATCAAAATAAATACTCCATGTCCTCAAAATAAAACATAACCTCTCAACATAATTAACTTTTCATTGCATAACTAAATACCCTCTGCATCATCTAAGCCTTCAACTCCATCTGTAATATGTCACATTACAGGTAAAGGTAAGTTGCAGCATTTTATAGTAAGCATAATAAACATTTGATAAAAATATTAAAACATCATTTTTCATAATGTGACGAAAAATAATATACTTTCATATCCAAAATAACTTTCACACATATATGGTTTAATCCGAGCAGTCAACGGAACTAAATTTCACAAAACGGAATCATAACAGAAATAACTGCACAGATAACCAACGAAACTTAACGGAAACGAATAACAATATCATATAATGTCTTAACATTATAGAATTAATCATTAAACATAGCCATGCTGTAACGAAACAAATGCATACTCAGATACGGATGTGACACAATGATATCATTCCAGACTATACCCGCTGGAAGGGTATCGACAGATATTATACCCCCTCTGTCTTCGGGCAAAACGAAATGCGTTTCTTTATTCTCGTCGCCAACGAGCCGAAAGTGTAAGGACCCCAAGCCCTTAAACCTTGATTAGTGTATTAACCACTATGTGTGGTACATGCTTTCTATAAAAAGTCAATCGGGAAGCTCTGATGATACTTAATCATTGCCTGTCAATGAAAGACTCATATGTTTGCCCTTTACCAACCCCTTGGTGCCACTTTTCACATTGTAAACTTTTATAAAAATTTGGGCAGAGTCTCCCCATAAATAGAGCTATCCCAAAAAAAAAGAGTACAACACATAACAAAATTCCCGGCCAGGGAAAGCATAATACTCAACAGAAAGCAGTAATACAAGTAGATTCCCAGCCAGGGAAGACACCACACATATGTCAACAAAAGTGGGTTCCAACACCCACATAATACACCAATGACTCTCATATCATTCTAGCAATTCAACCTAATTGCATGCAACCTTAAATGAAAGAGAGAAAGGCTCATGCCTTTATATACAATCCATATACAAGTATAATCGTGCTCACATGCGAGCATCATGAATATGTATAAATCCTCAGGTGTATATATAGGTACTCTATACGATACCGTGCTCCATCAAGCCCTGGTACCACGATCCTGGGAGTACCTCAAATCAACAGCTCGAGCTCAGCTCCATAGCCATCGATGTACCTGTCCACCTGTCCCAACAGAGACAGCCCCCAACGGGGTGAGCATACCAATACACAAAATCCCATAATCATAATAATGAAATTCATAATTTACAACACAAGTAAATACTAATGAATTTAAATGATACTCCCTGGATGGCAACATCCTCATCCGGGATTCCGTGTACTGTCCCTGTTCTCACAACATCAAACTCATCAAATCTCATAAATCAGTAAATCAACACATTGATTTACACATCGCATGCCTGATTTACAATATCAATAATGAATGATTCCAAGTTCATATACATGCAAAAATAGATATATCAATATCTAATATTGATTTCATAACCTTGCTTTCCATTATACTTAGACATCTCATATGTCTTATAATGAAAACATGAGTCTATGAACCTAGACATCTCAAATGTCTCATAATGAATACATGATTCTACGAACCTAGACATCTCAAATGTCTTACGAAGAATGCATGATTCTACAAACCTAGACATCTCAAATGTCTCATAATATAGTCATATAAACCCAGTACCCCATATATCATGTAAGAGTCATCCTACTCTAGTGTCACGCACGCTACAAGCGGCGATATCAAGATTTGGGTCATTCCTTGGCTATATCAACATATATGTATAACCATACGCAAAACATTCAATGCAATCAAAAATACCTTATGCATTTCACATATATATAGTAATGCTCGTACGTCGCACGTACCTTAAATCTCCGAAGTCCGAGCCAAGCCTTGCTCGAGTTCCATGCCCCGAGGAATGATGTGCTAACACGATAAATAATTCACAATTATTTACGAACATGCAACCTATGCTCAAGCACACCCATATCCCCCACAACATTGTCAATACACGACAATTATCCTCTTAAAAGACCCGGGGCAGGGTACATGCAGGGAAGGAATAAATGAGACAATCGAAATTTGTTCAAGAATGCCCTACAAAAATCGAACCTTAATCTCACAATATCGAACCCAATAAAATACCATAATTCATCTAAAATGTCAATTAAGCTATCCAAGCAAGAATCAACATCCCTTGACAAAAACTCCCCATTTTCGAACTCAACCCCCATAATTTCGAATCCAAACAAGCCCTTAAATTCAAACCCTTAAAATCCTTCAAATTCGAACCAAAGCTTCTCAATTCAATCTCAATCAAGCATCATAATACTCTTAAAACATGCAATAATCGATCAATTGCACGAAATAATACCCCTGCCAAAAACCCCCAAAAATCGAAATCAAACCCTACAATTTTCGAAAATAATTTCGAACCAAAACCACCGAATTTAGTAGGGAATAACATGAGAGGGATGCAAAAGGGGTAAGGGAGGCTATCCATACGAAATCGGAAGCAAAATCAAACGAAAATCGAAGAACCCTAGAAATTGGGGATCGACGCTTACCAGCAAAATTCGACTTCCACACGCGACGAAACCTTCAATTGGCAGAGGGGAAAGGAGCGCCTCGTCGAGACGAAGCCGTGGGTAGGTCGCACGCGCCGATCGGCGGCCGGACGGCGGCTGGCGGAGCGCCTGAAACGGCGGGGGTGCAAGGGCGACGGGAATCGCGGCTGCGGGAGAGAGGGGGAGGAATTGGGGCTGAAATTGAAATTATGTCTAAAATTTGGGTTTAAATGGTATTTATAGCAAAAATACCCCGAAAAATTAATAGCCCCACAAATACATCATGATTCCTTAAAAATCATCTGTTTTCAAAAACTCTCTCTCTAACTCCAAAATCCCCTACCGGTGCTCACCCAGCACCCGAGATCCCGAGACACATTAAAAACCCAACTCTTAGGTTTTACACCGTAATGTGAATACAATCTCAACCTCTGGATCCAACGATCCCAACTACCCAAATAAACGAGCCCAGAAGGCCCAACACCTCGATTAAATCCCAAATCGCCACGTAAAACCACTTTAGGGATTATTAACACTACGGGATTAACACCTATAATCCCTGGTCATCACAATATCCCCCACTAAAAGAATTTCGTCCTCGAAATTAGCACTGGTGTATCACGTAACACCCAGGCTGCACAACAACATGAAGTCATAACCTCGATTCCTGACCATATCAGAATTGTATTAATAAACGCGAGGATACTTACCTCTCATCTAACTCTGAAACAGAGCGACATACCAAAACCAACATATCACCCAAGAGGTAAAACGTACCTCGATGCGGGTCATCCCAAAAGTCAGTCCCTCATGACTGCGAAACAACTGATACTTACGACTGTAGCTCAGACAGTCATCCTTCGTTCTAATACAACAGTACAAACACATCCTGAATGACACCTCAACCGTAAGAACGTTGACCTCGTGTCAAACTCTGGAGTGGAGTAGACTTCCAAATCCATCATAACGTCAAAGAGCGTCAGCACAACTCAACGCTAACAGTCCAAAAGCAGTTAGTCAACTGAAACTGCAAGGATTCGAATCGCTCTTGATTCTATCGTAGATATCATCCAATGATATTTTACTATGACTTACGATGTCTAACATACATCGTTACGAGGGAAACACTAGTACAACCACGGTGTACACATACCAAACCTGGTTTCCACTTTCAAACTTCCTTCATCGAAGGAGTAGTCGCCTCATTGCAACTTAATTTGGGCAACTCACGGCCACAAATTCAACAAAAGACATCTCACAAGATGTCCACCTCCGGATGTTCCAAGAATCACGTTCTGATCATAAATAACAACCGAGACTCCGCAGAGTTTAAAGTTCTTAAGGGGCATGCAATAAACCCATTGCATCCTCAACGCTTGTGTCGTCAGCGACACTCAACCAATCCGAAATCCTGCCATCCCTAGAAAATCCTCGGATTTAACAATCCAAACTTGGGAAGGCTGTCGCATAACTCGAAGGAAAACACCAACAAGGGAAGTACCTTAACCCTCACAAGAAAATCCCTCCTCAAGGGAGTCAACTAACTTTACGATTGTTCCTCATAAACATCGTGCCATGGAGATTCCCAATCTCAAGGTGTTCCATATCTCTCATCAGAGATTTAACCATCCAAAAAAAAATAGCATACTCTATGCTTAACAGGGAGGAAATCAATAACTGGCATCCGTATACTCACCGGTATACCTGCCTAAGCACTGATATCGCATGCATACTCAATGCACTCGGCTCGGGTATCTACCACATATCCCTAAGCCCCAAACACAACCGTCAATTCTGAGTCATTCCTTACTCAGTGGAGGATGAAAATCGACGATTAACAATACACGGTGTGATTCCCAAGATCAACACCACTTGCACCAACTTACCGAATCTTTCAAGATTCCCAAATAGGTATAATACTACCTCCTTCCTCGCAAGGGAAATGCCATCGAACTCGAGATCCACAAGTCTCGAACCATCGTTCGGAAAAACTGGATACAATAACACCCATTGTATCCCAATACACGGGTTCCTTTAGATTGAGTCAATAACAACCTGATGACTCTCTTGTTGGTACTCCAACATCCTGAGCTGTCCCAGACAAGTCTCCAAGATTAAACATAAACGTATACACGTTTCAGTGAGGCATGAACAACCTTAACCTCAATGACATGGTGACTACTAGAGTCCACCACAATCCTCATCGTATCACCTTACGATTTGCCAAACTTGGTTCCAACGAGCAGTGTAACGGCTCTAGCAAGCCCATCATGGTGCTACACACACGCGGCAGACAACCTAGTCTCTGCCTCTTTAGGTTTACCTCAAACCTACCAATAAGACGGACGTTTCCACATGGTATAACATACTATGGGAGGAAAACTCAATAGAGTAGTGGGTCTTTATCCAACATTCCTCAATGCCGATACACCCTGGACAACCCAATGTCCCTATGTACTTAACATAACCTGATCCTACTCCCTTAGGACCCATCCTACACCCTCAAGGGTGGTGTGACCATGTCCACCACATGTCACATCGACAGAAAGCGAGTACTTTCCTCCATGATTACTCCTGTCGTCAAATCACATGGCCAAAGGCCATTCCAACGAGCATACCTCAAGGGTATCACCACTCGTAAAATGATCCCCCAATCGTAAGCTGCGGTACAATCACATGTACAGCGCATCTAACCATTCCTCGAGCAACCCGCTCGGTATAAGGGTCACGTCCATCGGTGTCGCACACACCACCTTGTGCTCGGTACTGGCACCCAAGGCATACCACTGAATACGTATACTCAACGCATCGATCATCGTAACGATGATGCATGTCTAATAAGACATCTCCTACACCATCGTCATCGTCATCCCGTGACGACACATGCCAACTCATGGCATCTAAAACATTGCCCACTAGTGACGATACATGTACATCAGCGTATGTCATCCACTATCATGCTAGTAAAATAGGCATAATAAAACATGTATATCAATGCATGCCAGCTACAATAAAGCTAATAAAATAGCAATATCTCATACCTCATCGCTAGTGATATAGCGTCATACCTGTCTCCGTCGCTCAATAATAGTGCGTAATCAGCACCCATCGCTCGAAGGCGGCAAAATCCTGTGCTGAGTACATAGCGGCAAAATCCCTCGCTATAGAATCGACGGCATGACACCTCGTCATATAATAAGTGGCATGAAACCTCGCTATATACCTGAGTATGAATCATCGTCCACATAGTAGCGGAAAGAGGCATCGCTATCAATACACCTGGCGGAATGAACCATCGCCAATAGATATAGCGGAATGAACCATCGCTATAAATACACCTGGCGGAATGAACCATCGCCAATCAATATAGCGGAATGAACCATCGCTATCAATACACCTGGCGGAATGAACCATCGCCAATAAATATAGCGGAATGAACCGTCGCTATAAATACACCTGGCGGAATGAACCATCGCCAATAAATATAGCGGAATGAACCATCGCTATCAATACACCTGGCGGAATGAACCATCGCCAATCAATATAGCGGAATGAACCATCGCTATCAATACACCTGGCGGAATGAACCATCGCCAATAAATATAGCGGAATGAACCGTCGCTATAAATACACCTGGCGGAATGAACCATCGCCAATAAATATAGCGGAATGAACCATCGCTATCAATACACCTGGCGGAATGAACCATCGCCAATAGATATAGCGGAAAGAACCATCGCTATAAATACACCTGGCGGAATGAACCATCGCCAATCAATATAGCGGAATGAACCATCGCTATCAATACACCTGGCGGAATGAACCATCGCCAATAGATATAGCGGAAAGAACCATCGCTATAAATACACCTGGCGGAATGAACCATCGCCAATCAATATAGCGGAATGAACCGTCGCTATAAACCGTGTCCTCATAGAGAAATGAATATAAATCGACACAGCGGGACACATCACCGCTATCATCCGTGTCATCACAAAGGAATGAATCATCATCCTAACAAGCGGCATCTCATCCTCGCTTCTTCATACAAGCGGTATCTCATCCTCGCTTCGTATGGCATACCCCGCCTCCATGTGCAAGCGAGCATCCCTGCCCGCTCCACATTTTTAGCGGTACAAGCATAAGCTTCTTCATACAAGCGGTATCTCATCCTCGCTTCGTATGGAATACCCCGCCTCCATGTGCAAGCGAGCATCCCCGCCCGCTCCACATTTTTAGCGGTCAAGCGTAAGTATAAAAATTCTCACTGTCATAAGCAGGACTCCTGGAATGTATAATCATCATTCCTTTTTATACTCCATATTTCCTGTAACCTGCAACCATCAGGGTTAACAACAATAGCCATATACGCTATGCATCAACATTCAATACATAATAAAAACGCATTATATGAATGTATGGATATGCAATGTCATGACATTCTTTTTCCTTAAATCCTTATTTCATCCTGAGCCCTTATCATTAGTACATTTTAATGCTTCTTGCTACTCCAGGAAAGCGGAATTCTTCATCGCTTCCAATGGACTTTAGCGTTGCTACTCCATGTAAGCGGAACTCTTCATCGCTTCCAATGGACTTTAGCGTTGCTACTCCATGTAAGCGGGACTCTTCATCGCTTCATATGGACTTTAGCATAAGCCATTAAAATCCTTACTAAGATAACTTTGACTCAAGACATGCATATGCAAAAACAATGCACAATAACATATATCATAACCTCAATGCACCACTTTGCATTCATCATGTGTCAACAAGACAACGTAAAATACATGTTACCTCGGAAATATCCCTTTATCTGATTTTCTTAAAACCAGCTTCCTTGGCACATAACACACGGAGTGCCAGACATCCCCATAAATGTCATCCTATCGTGTTCCACACGATTCCTGCAACCACAATGGTTAGCAATACCACTTTTCATATCATAAGAGCACATAAACAATGTGTTATGTCATACAACATTAATGCCATCATGCATAAATATGTGCTATCAATAACTTCCTAGGCCCTTAACAGCCCCAATGAGCAACCACTGCTCTGATACCACTAATGTAAGGACCCCAAGCCCTTAAACCTTGATTAGTGTATTAACCACTATGTGTGGTACATGCTTTCTATAAAAAGTCAATCGGGAAGCTCTGATGATACTTAATCATTGCCTGTCAATGAAAGACTCATATGTTTGCCCTTTACCAACCCCTTGGTGCCACTTTTCACATTGTAAACTTTTATAAAAATTTGGGCAGAGTCTCCCCATAAATAGAGCTATCCCAAAAAAAAAGAGTACAACACATAACAAAATTCCCGGCCAGGGAAAGCATAATACTCAACAGAAAGCAGTAATACAAGTAGATTCCCAGCCAGGGAAGACACCACACATATGTCAACAAAAGTGGGTTCCAACACCCACATAATACACCAATGACTCTCATATCATTCTAGCAATTCAACCTAATTGCATGCAACCTTAAATGAAAGAGAGAAAGGCTCATGCCTTTATATACAATCCATATACAAGTATAATCGTGCTCACATGCGAGCATCATGAATATGTATAAATCCTCAGGTGTATATATAGGTACTCTATACGATACCGTGCTCCATCAAGCCCTGGTACCACGATCCTGGGAGTACCTCAAATCAACAGCTCGAGCTCAGCTCCATAGCCATCGATGTACCTGTCCACCTGTCCCAACAGAGACAGCCCCCAACGGGGTGAGCATACCAATACACAAAATCCCATAATCATAATAATGAAATTCATAATTTACAACACAAGTAAATACTAATGAATTTAAATGATACTCCCTGGATGGCAACATCCTCATCCGGGATTCCGTGTACTGTCCCTGTTCTCACAACATCAAACTCATCAAATCTCATAAATCAGTAAATCAACACATTGATTTACACATCGCATGCCTGATTTACAATATCAATAATGAATGATTCCAAGTTCATATACATGCAAAAATAGATATATCAATATCTAATATTGATTTCATAACCTTGCTTTCCATTATACTTAGACATCTCATATGTCTTATAATGAAAACATGAGTCTATGAACCTAGACATCTCAAATGTCTCATAATGAATACATGATTCTACGAACCTAGACATCTCAAATGTCTTACGAAGAATGCATGATTCTACAAACCTAGACATCTCAAATGTCTCATAATATAGTCATATAAACCCAGTACCCCATATATCATGTAAGAGTCATCCTACTCTAGTGTCACGCACGCTACAAGCGGCGATATCAAGATTTGGGTCATTCCTTGGCTATATCAACATATATGTATAACCATACGCAAAACATTCAATGCAATCAAAAATACCTTATGCATTTCACATATATATAGTAATGCTCGTACGTCGCACGTACCTTAAATCTCCGAAGTCCGAGCCAAGCCTTGCTCGAGTTCCATGCCCCGAGGAATGATGTGCTAACACGATAAATAATTCACAATTATTTACGAACATGCAACCTATGCTCAAGCACACCCATATCCCCCACAACATTGTCAATACACGACAATTATCCTCTTAAAAGACCCGGGGCAGGGTACATGCAGGGAAGGAATAAATGAGACAATCGAAATTTGTTCAAGAATGCCCTACAAAAATCGAACCTTAATCTCACAATATCGAACCCAATAAAATACCATAATTCATCTAAAATGTCAATTAAGCTATCCAAGCAAGAATCAACATCCCTTGACAAAAACTCCCCATTTTCGAACTCAACCCCCATAATTTCGAATCCAAACAAGCCCTTAAATTCAAACCCTTAAAATCCTTCAAATTCGAACCAAAGCTTCTCAATTCAATCTCAATCAAGCATCATAATACTCTTAAAACATGCAATAATCGATCAATTGCACGAAATAATACCCCTGCCAAAAACCCCCAAAAATCGAAATCAAACCCTACAATTTTCGAAAATAATTTCGAACCAAAACCACCGAATTTAGTAGGGAATAACATGAGAGGGATGCAAAAGGGGTAAGGGAGGCTATCCATACGAAATCGGAAGCAAAATCAAACGAAAATCGAAGAACCCTAGAAATTGGGGATCGACGCTTACCAGCAAAATTCGACTTCCACACGCGACGAAACCTTCAATTGGCAGAGGGGAAAGGAGCGCCTCGTCGAGACGAAGCCGTGGGTA
This sequence comes from Haberlea rhodopensis, assembly GCA_907163345.1. Classification (NCBI taxonomy): domain Eukaryota; kingdom Viridiplantae; phylum Streptophyta; class Magnoliopsida; order Lamiales; family Gesneriaceae; genus Haberlea; species Haberlea rhodopensis. Next base: position 19,881,823 of record CAJQUN010000002.1, read on the forward strand.
GGTCGCACGCGCCGATCGGCGGCCGGACGGCGGCTGGCGGAGCGCCTGAAACGGCGGGGGTGCAAGGGCGACGGGAATCGCGGCTGCGGGAGAGAGGGGGAGGAATTGGGGCTGAAATTGAAATTATGTCTAAAATTTGGGTTTAAATGGTATTTATAGCAAAAATACCCCGAAAAATTAATAGCCCCACAAATACATCATGATTCCTTAAAAATCATCTGTTTTCAAAAACTCTCTCTCTAACTCCAAAATCCCCTACCGGTGCTCACCCAGCACCCGAGATCCCGAGACACATTAAAAACCCAACTCTTAGGTTTTACACCGTAATGTGAATACAATCTCAACCTCTGGATCCAACGATCCCAACTACCCAAATAAACGAGCCCAGAAGGCCCAACACCTCGATTAAATCCCAAATCGCCACGTAAAACCACTTTAGGGATTATTAACACTACGGGATTAACACCTATAATCCCTGGTCATCACAATATCCCCCACTAAAAGAATTTCGTCCTCGAAATTAGCACTGGTGTATCACGTAACACCCAGGCTGCACAACAACATGAAGTCATAACCTCGATTCCTGACCATATCAGAATTGTATTAATAAACGCGAGGATACTTACCTCTCATCTAACTCTGAAACAGAGCGACATACCAAAACCAACATATCACCCAAGAGGTAAAACGTACCTCGATGCGGGTCATCCCAAAAGTCAGTCCCTCATGACTGCGAAACAACTGATACTTACGACTGTAGCTCAGACAGTCATCCTTCGTTCTAATACAACAGTACAAACACATCCTGAATGACACCTCAACCGTAAGAACGTTGACCTCGTGTCAAACTCTGGAGTGGAGTAGACTTCCAAATCCATCATAACGTCAAAGAGCGTCAGCACAACTCAACGCTAACAGTCCAAAAGCAGTTAGTCAACTGAAACTGCAAGGATTCGAATCGCTCTTGATTCTATCGTAGATATCATCCAATGATATTTTACTATGACTTACGATGTCTAACATACATCGTTACGAGGGAAACACTAGTACAACCACGGTGTACACATACCAAACCTGGTTTCCACTTTCAAACTTCCTTCATCGAAGGAGTAGTCGCCTCATTGCAACTTAATTTGGGCAACTCACGGCCACAAATTCAACAAAAGACATCTCACAAGATGTCCACCTCCGGATGTTCCAAGAATCACGTTCTGATCATAAATAACAACCGAGACTCCGCAGAGTTTAAAGTTCTTAAGGGGCATGCAATAAACCCATTGCATCCTCAACGCTTGTGTCGTCAGCGACACTCAACCAATCCGAAATCCTGCCATCCCTAGAAAATCCTCGGATTTAACAATCCAAACTTGGGAAGGCTGTCGCATAACTCGAAGGAAAACACCAACAAGGGAAGTACCTTAACCCTCACAAGAAAATCCCTCCTCAAGGGAGTCAACTAACTTTACGATTGTTCCTCATAAACATCGTGCCATGGAGATTCCCAATCTCAAGGTGTTCCATATCTCTCATCAGAGATTTAACCATCCAAAAAAAAATAGCATACTCTATGCTTAACAGGGAGGAAATCAATAACTGGCATCCGTATACTCACCGGTATACCTGCCTAAGCACTGATATCGCATGCATACTCAATGCACTCGGCTCGGGTATCTACCACATATCCCTAAGCCCCAAACACAACCGTCAATTCTGAGTCATTCCTTACTCAGTGGAGGATGAAAATCGACGATTAACAATACACGGTGTGATTCCCAAGATCAACACCACTTGCACCAACTTACCGAATCTTTCAAGATTCCCAAATAGGTATAATACTACCTCCTTCCTCGCAAGGGAAATGCCATCGAACTCGAGATCCACAAGTCTCGAACCATCGTTCGGAAAAACTGGATACAATAACACCCATTGTATCCCAATACACGGGTTCCTTTAGATTGAGTCAATAACAACCTGATGACTCTCTTGTTGGTACTCCAACATCCTGAGCTGTCCCAGACAAGTCTCCAAGATTAAACATAAACGTATACACGTTTCAGTGAGGCATGAACAACCTTAACCTCAATGACATGGTGACTACTAGAGTCCACCACAATCCTCATCGTATCACCTTACGATTTGCCAAACTTGGTTCCAACGAGCAGTGTAACGGCTCTAGCAAGCCCATCATGGTGCTACACACACGCGGCAGACAACCTAGTCTCTGCCTCTTTAGGTTTACCTCAAACCTACCAATAAGACGGACGTTTCCACATGGTATAACATACTATGGGAGGAAAACTCAATAGAGTAGTGGGTCTTTATCCAACATTCCTCAATGCCGATACACCCTGGACAACCCAATGTCCCTATGTACTTAACATAACCTGATCCTACTCCCTTAGGACCCATCCTACACCCTCAAGGGTGGTGTGACCATGTCCACCACATGTCACATCGACAGAAAGCGAGTACTTTCCTCCATGATTACTCCTGTCGTCAAATCACATGGCCAAAGGCCATTCCAACGAGCATACCTCAAGGGTATCACCACTCGTAAAATGATCCCCCAATCGTAAGCTGCGGTACAATCACATGTACAGCGCATCTAACCATTCCTCGAGCAACCCGCTCGGTATAAGGGTCACGTCCATCGGTGTCGCACACACCACCTTGTGCTCGGTACTGGCACCCAAGGCATACCACTGAATACGTATACTCAACGCATCGATCATCGTAACGATGATGCATGTCTAATAAGACATCTCCTACACCATCGTCATCGTCATCCCGTGACGACACATGCCAACTCATGGCATCTAAAACATTGCCCACTAGTGACGATACATGTACATCAGCGTATGTCATCCACTATCATGCTAGTAAAATAGGCATAATAAAACATGTATATCAATGCATGCCAGCTACAATAAAGCTAATAAAATAGCAATATCTCATACCTCATCGCTAGTGATATAGCGTCATACCTGTCTCCGTCGCTCAATAATAGTGCGTAATCAGCACCCATCGCTCGAAGGCGGCAAAATCCTGTGCTGAGTACATAGCGGCAAAATCCCTCGCTATAGAATCGACGGCATGACACCTCGTCATATAATAAGTGGCATGAAACCTCGCTATATACCTGAGTATGAATCATCGTCCACATAGTAGCGGAAAGAGGCATCGCTATCAATACACCTGGCGGAATGAACCATCGCCAATAGATATAGCGGAATGAACCATCGCTATAAATACACCTGGCGGAATGAACCATCGCCAATCAATATAGCGGAATGAACCATCGCTATCAATACACCTGGCGGAATGAACCATCGCCAATAAATATAGCGGAATGAACCGTCGCTATAAATACACCTGGCGGAATGAACCATCGCCAATAAATATAGCGGAATGAACCATCGCTATCAATACACCTGGCGGAATGAACCATCGCCAATCAATATAGCGGAATGAACCATCGCTATCAATACACCTGGCGGAATGAACCATCGCCAATAAATATAGCGGAATGAACCGTCGCTATAAATACACCTGGCGGAATGAACCATCGCCAATAAATATAGCGGAATGAACCATCGCTATCAATACACCTGGCGGAATGAACCATCGCCAATAGATATAGCGGAAAGAACCATCGCTATAAATACACCTGGCGGAATGAACCATCGCCAATCAATATAGCGGAATGAACCATCGCTATCAATACACCTGGCGGAATGAACCATCGCCAATAGATATAGCGGAAAGAACCATCGCTATAAATACACCTGGCGGAATGAACCATCGCCAATCAATATAGCGGAATGAACCGTCGCTATAAACCGTGTCCTCATAGAGAAATGAATATAAATCGACACAGCGGGACACATCACCGCTATCATCCGTGTCATCACAAAGGAATGAATCATCATCCTAACAAGCGGCATCTCATCCTCGCTTCTTCATACAAGCGGTATCTCATCCTCGCTTCGTATGGCATACCCCGCCTCCATGTGCAAGCGAGCATCCCTGCCCGCTCCACATTTTTAGCGGTACAAGCATAAGCTTCTTCATACAAGCGGTATCTCATCCTCGCTTCGTATGGAATACCCCGCCTCCATGTGCAAGCGAGCATCCCCGCCCGCTCCACATTTTTAGCGGTCAAGCGTAAGTATAAAAATTCTCACTGTCATAAGCAGGACTCCTGGAATGTATAATCATCATTCCTTTTTATACTCCATATTTCCTGTAACCTGCAACCATCAGGGTTAACAACAATAGCCATATACGCTATGCATCAACATTCAATACATAATAAAAACGCATTATATGAATGTATGGATATGCAATGTCATGACATTCTTTTTCCTTAAATCCTTATTTCATCCTGAGCCCTTATCATTAGTACATTTTAATGCTTCTTGCTACTCCAGGAAAGCGGAATTCTTCATCGCTTCCAATGGACTTTAGCGTTGCTACTCCATGTAAGCGGAACTCTTCATCGCTTCCAATGGACTTTAGCGTTGCTACTCCATGTAAGCGGGACTCTTCATCGCTTCATATGGACTTTAGCATAAGCCATTAAAATCCTTACTAAGATAACTTTGACTCAAGACATGCATATGCAAAAACAATGCACAATAACATATATCATAACCTCAATGCACCACTTTGCATTCATCATGTGTCAACAAGACAACGTAAAATACATGTTACCTCGGAAATATCCCTTTATCTGATTTTCTTAAAACCAGCTTCCTTGGCACATAACACACGGAGTGCCAGACATCCCCATAAATGTCATCCTATCGTGTTCCACACGATTCCTGCAACCACAATGGTTAGCAATACCACTTTTCATATCATAAGAGCACATAAACAATGTGTTATGTCATACAACATTAATGCCATCATGCATAAATATGTGCTATCAATAACTTCCTAGGCCCTTAACAGCCCCAATGAGCAACCACTGCTCTGATACCACTAATGTAAGGACCCCAAGCCCTTAAACCTTGATTAGTGTATTAACCACTATGTGTGGTACATGCTTTCTATAAAAAGTCAATCGGGAAGCTCTGATGATACTTAATCATTGCCTGTCAATGAAAGACTCATATGTTTGCCCTTTACCAACCCCTTGGTGCCACTTTTCACATTGTAAACTTTTATAAAAATTTGGGCAGAGTCTCCCCATAAATAGAGCTATCCCAAAAAAAAAGAGTACAACACATAACAAAATTCCCGGCCAGGGAAAGCATAATACTCAACAGAAAGCAGTAATACAAGTAGATTCCCAGCCAGGGAAGACACCACACATATGTCAACAAAAGTGGGTTCCAACACCCACATAATACACCAATGACTCTCATATCATTCTAGCAATTCAACCTAATTGCATGCAACCTTAAATGAAAGAGAGAAAGGCTCATGCCTTTATATACAATCCATATACAAGTATAATCGTGCTCACATGCGAGCATCATGAATATGTATAAATCCTCAGGTGTATATATAGGTACTCTATACGATACCGTGCTCCATCAAGCCCTGGTACCACGATCCTGGGAGTACCTCAAATCAACAGCTCGAGCTCAGCTCCATAGCCATCGATGTACCTGTCCACCTGTCCCAACAGAGACAGCCCCCAACGGGGTGAGCATACCAATACACAAAATCCCATAATCATAATAATGAAATTCATAATTTACAACACAAGTAAATACTAATGAATTTAAATGATACTCCCTGGATGGCAACATCCTCATCCGGGATTCCGTGTACTGTCCCTGTTCTCACAACATCAAACTCATCAAATCTCATAAATCAGTAAATCAACACATTGATTTACACATCGCATGCCTGATTTACAATATCAATAATGAATGATTCCAAGTTCATATACATGCAAAAATAGATATATCAATATCTAATATTGATTTCATAACCTTGCTTTCCATTATACTTAGACATCTCATATGTCTTATAATGAAAACATGAGTCTATGAACCTAGACATCTCAAATGTCTCATAATGAATACATGATTCTACGAACCTAGACATCTCAAATGTCTTACGAAGAATGCATGATTCTACAAACCTAGACATCTCAAATGTCTCATAATATAGTCATATAAACCCAGTACCCCATATATCATGTAAGAGTCATCCTACTCTAGTGTCACGCACGCTACAAGCGGCGATATCAAGATTTGGGTCATTCCTTGGCTATATCAACATATATGTATAACCATACGCAAAACATTCAATGCAATCAAAAATACCTTATGCATTTCACATATATATAGTAATGCTCGTACGTCGCACGTACCTTAAATCTCCGAAGTCCGAGCCAAGCCTTGCTCGAGTTCCATGCCCCGAGGAATGATGTGCTAACACGATAAATAATTCACAATTATTTACGAACATGCAACCTATGCTCAAGCACACCCATATCCCCCACAACATTGTCAATACACGACAATTATCCTCTTAAAAGACCCGGGGCAGGGTACATGCAGGGAAGGAATAAATGAGACAATCGAAATTTGTTCAAGAATGCCCTACAAAAATCGAACCTTAATCTCACAATATCGAACCCAATAAAATACCATAATTCATCTAAAATGTCAATTAAGCTATCCAAGCAAGAATCAACATCCCTTGACAAAAACTCCCCATTTTCGAACTCAACCCCCATAATTTCGAATCCAAACAAGCCCTTAAATTCAAACCCTTAAAATCCTTCAAATTCGAACCAAAGCTTCTCAATTCAATCTCAATCAAGCATCATAATACTCTTAAAACATGCAATAATCGATCAATTGCACGAAATAATACCCCTGCCAAAAACCCCCAAAAATCGAAATCAAACCCTACAATTTTCGAAAATAATTTCGAACCAAAACCACCGAATTTAGTAGGGAATAACATGAGAGGGATGCAAAAGGGGTAAGGGAGGCTATCCATACGAAATCGGAAGCAAAATCAAACGAAAATCGAAGAACCCTAGAAATTGGGGATCGACGCTTACCAGCAAAATTCGACTTCCACACGCGACGAAACCTTCAATTGGCAGAGGGGAAAGGAGCGCCTCGTCGAGACGAAGCCGTGGGTAGGTCGCACGCGCCGATCGGCTGCCGGACGGCGGCTGGCGGAGCGCCTGAAACGGCGGGGGTGCAAGGGCGACGGGAATCGCGGCTGCGGGAGAGAGGGGGAGGAATTGGGGCTGAAATTGAAATTATGTCTAAAATTTGGGTTTAAATGGTATTTATAGCAAAAATACCCCGAAAAATTAATAGCCCCACAAATACATCATGATTCCTTAAAAATCATCTGTTTTCAAAAACTCTCTCTCTAACTCCAAAATCCCCTACCGGTGCTCACCCAGCACCCGAGATCCCGAGACACATTAAAAACCCAACTCTTAGGTTTTACACCGTAATGTGAATACAATCTCAACCTCTGGATCCAACGATCCCAACTACCCAAATAAACGAGCCCAGAAGGCCCAACACCTCGATTAAATCCCAAATCGCCACGTAAAACCACTTTAGGGATTATTAACACTACGGGATTAACACCTATAATCCCTGGTCATCACAGAAAGTATGCGCGTTTTTATCCTCGTCGCAATGCGAGACACAACGAAACGAAAATATCCACAGTTCACAAACTTCAAATCGTATTCACCGAATCAAGACAAACATGGCCTTTCAAAATAGTTTTTCACACACAATAAAATATTATTCAAAATTCTATTTTTCAACAAAATACATTTCTTATCAAAAATCATCCTTCAAAATAAATCTTGCATGCTTACTATCCAAAAATCATTTCAAAAATAAACAATACGAAATACTTAAAATAATTTGCGAAAAATTGCAACTTCTTTTACGTACCTCAAAGCTTCCTATCAACAATAAATCTACAAACCTTCAAAATCTCCAAGATATCAAGGATTTCCTAATATCCATTTCAACAATATTAAAATCATATTCATTAAACTTGGTTCTAACACAACCTAACAAAATCCCAACTCTTTGAAATCCATCACCATTTTGGAACTAAAATACATAACATCTTCGAAAACAGATTTCCAGAATATTTTTCGAACCAATATACATCACCATATCATCTCCTCAAATTACAGCCTAAATCTTAGAATTACAGAATACAATTTTCGAAATCCCTTAAAATCCAACATACAATTTTCGAACAAATCATCATCTCAATTCTTCAAAAATTCAGTATCATATTCGAACAAAAATACCATTTCAGTTTCTTAAAAAAAATCAAATAACAATTTCGATCTTAAACTTCCAGAAATTTTTGAATTAATTCTTAAAAATTGTTTTTCTTGACAATTAAACCCCTAAAACTTCAATTTAAATCCAACTAACCTAACCATAACAATAAAAATCGAAACAGCAATAAAAATCGAAAACTGAAAATAATTTTGAAATTTTAAAAAAATCGAATTTCATACCAATTGATGTCCAAATCCGAATTCCTCTTGATTGCTTGCTACTACTTGGATTTGGTAGTGATTTCCGAAGTCAAAAAGAAAAAATCAAAATTTTCGAATCTGAAAACTTTCTGTGTTTGAAGCTAGACGGAAATTGTTTGGTTTTCTGATAATAGGCTACTAAATAGCTAATTGATGAGTAGGTGAAAGGGTTGAGAGTTATTGGCTTGATGATGGGAGAAGAAGAGGCGAAGAAATGGAATGAATGGATCGGACATTTGAGAAGGCGAAACAGGCGAAGAGAACCGAGAGCAACGAAGAGGAAAGAAAAGCAATTCTGCTAAAATTTGGGAAATAAAATATAAAAAAAACTAAATTCTTATTCTTATTATTATTAAAAATAAAATATTATTATTATTATTATTAGATATGCTTATTATTTATTTTTATTATTATTATTATTATTATTATTATAATTTATAACTTACACAATATTTGGGTCAATAAATTCCTTTAAAAATTGGGCCATTACAATCTTCATACATTCTAAAAAGTTTCGTCCTCGAAACTTGTATCGCATTTTACATCTGGATATTTAGCATATAGTTCTTCTTCTTTTTCCCATGTTGCTTCATCAGGTGAATGATTGCTCCATTGAACCTTTACAAAGAGAATTGTCTTAGTTCGTAGAATTCTCTCTTGGCGGTCGAGTATCTTGATAGGATATTCTGAATAGGTGCCTTCCTTCGATATCTCAATCTCTGTTGCCTTAAGCACATGACTTTCATCTGGAACATATTTCCTGAGCATCGAGACGTGAAATACATTATGTACTCGATCTAGTTCCGGAGGTAGAGCAAGTCGATAAGCCAAAGTTCCTATTCTTTCCAGAATTTCATATGGTCCTATGAATCGGACTTAACTTCCCATGCTTGCCAAACCTCATTAATCCTCTGAATGGTGATACTTTCAAGTATACCTTATCCCCTTGCTGAAATTCTAAATCTCTTCTGCGAACATCAGCCCAACTTTTCTGTCGACTCTGAGCTGTAAGTAACCTCTGTTTGATGATGGAAACATTTTCATTCGTGAGTTTGATCAACTCTGGTCCTTCCAATACTTTCCCTCCAACATCAAACCAACACTGTGGTGTTCGACATTTCCTTCCATACAAAGCTTCGAATGGTGCCATTTGAATACTGGATTGATAACTGTTATTGTACACAAACTCTGCCAGTTTCAGATGACGATCCCACTGTCCTTGAAAATCCAAAATACATGTTCTAAGTAAATCCTCGAGAATTTGAATCGTTCTCTCAGACTGTCCGTCCGTCTGTGGATGGAAAGTTGTACTGTATTTCAAATTCGTTCCCAACACAGATTGTAAACTCTTCCAGAATTGTGATGTGAATCGAGCATCTCGATCAGATATAATACTGACTGGTATCCCGTGCAAACACACCATTTGATCAATGTAAAGCCGTGCTAAATCATTCATTGATGTGGTCTTCTTCATCGGTATAAAGTGAGCACACTTAGTAAGTCGATCAACAATAACCCAAACTGAATCCTTTTGTGTCGTAGTTTTGGGTAATCCGGTCACAAAATCCATAGTAATATGCTCCCATTTCCAGTTTGGTATGTCCAAGTTTCTCAGTGTCCCTGCTGGCTTTTGTCTTCCAACTTTCACTTGTTGACACACTAAACACTTGGACACAAACTTCACAACATCTTGCTCCATTCCTGGCCACCAAAATAATTGTTTCATATCTTGATACATTTTATTCTGTCCTGGATGCATGGCCAATATTATCTGATGTGAATCTTGTAAGACTTCGCCCCTGAGTGTTGATACAGCTGGAACGAATAGTCTATCATTGAATCTCAAAGTCCCATCTTCATGCATTCTAAAACTTTCTTGGTTGGATTGAGCTCTTTGTAAGAAAGTCTGCCACATAGGATCCTTTGATTGTGCTTCCTTAATCCTGAGAATAAGATCATATTGCACCATGAGATTACACAACATCGTCGTCCCATTTTGGTCGTCTCTTGATTCGACATTCAGATTTAACTTTGGCATCTCGTCAATGAGTTTCTGTTGCGTAGTCAATAGCATTGATCCATAACTCTTCCTGCTTCATGCATCTGCTACCGCGTTACTCCTTCCAGGATGGTAGTGCAATTTCACATCATAGTCCTTGATCAGCTCTAACCATCTTCTCTGTCTCATATTCAACTCCTTTTGAGTAAAAATATACTTTAAGCTCTTGTGATCAGTGTAGATATCACAGGTGGTTCCGTACAAGTAATGTCGCCATAACTTCAACGCAAAAACCACTGCTGCCAGTTCCAGATCATGAGTGGGGTACCTTATTTCGTGTTCTTTCAACTGTCGTGAAGCATATGCAATCACCTTTCCATTTTGCATAAGCACACAGCCTAACCCCTCCTTTGATGCATCGCTGTAGATACAAAATCCTTCATGTCCATCAGGCAATGTAAGAATAGGTGCCGTCACAAGTAGATCTTTCAACATCTCAAAACTTGCCTGACACTTAGAATCCCATTCAAATTTTACTCCCTTTCTAGTTAACTTTGTAAGGGGTAATGCAACTCGAGGAAATCCTTCCACAAATTTTCGGTAATATCCAGCCAATCCCAGAAAGCTTCGAATTTCTGTTACTGATGTCGGAACTTTCCAATTGGTAATGGCTTGAATCTTTGCTGAGTCTACTCGGATTCCTTGAGTATCAATGATGTGTCCAAGAAATGATACAGAATCCAACCAGAAGTCACATTTCTCAAACTTTGCAAATAATTGATGTTGTCGTAGTCTCTCCAATGTCATCTTCAAATGTTCTTCATGTTCTTCCTTTGATTTGGAATAAATCAATATATCATCAATGAATACTATGATGCATATGTCGAGCCATTCTCGGAATACGTGATTCATTAATGCCATAAATGCTGCAGGTGCATTCGTAAGTCCGAAAGGCATCACCAGAAATTCATAATGTCCATATCTGGTTCGAAATGCAGTTTTGTGAATATCCTGCTCTTTGATTCTGAGTTGATGATACCCAGATCTCAAATCAATCTTCGAGAATATTTGTGCACCTTGTAATTGATCGAACAAATCGTCAATCCTTGGTAGTGGATATTTATTCTTCACAGTGATTCGATTCAACTCCCTGTAGTCAATGCACATTCTCATGCTGCCGTCCTTTTTCTTTACAAACAGTACCGGTGCTCCCCAAGGTGACACACTAGGCCTTATGAAACCTTTATCTTGTAATTCCTTCAATTGTCCTTTCAATTCTTTTAGCTTTGCTGGTGCCATCCTGTAAGGTGCCTTGGATATCGGTTCTGATCCCGGAATAATATCAATCAAAAATTCCGTGCTTCGAATTGGTGGCAGTCCTGGCAAATCCTCTGGGAAAACATCTGAGAATTCTTTCACAATGCAAATATTATTTATTTTTGCTTCCACTTCAGAGACATTGCCACAAAATCGTTCATGCAAGCTCACGCCTTCATAACAGATCTCTTTACCCGAATTCGTTTGTAGGGTTATGATCTTTCGGTAACAGTCAATGCGAGCCTTTGCACTACTCAACCAATCCATTCCAAGAATTATGTCAAATTCTTTCATGTTGATGATGAATAGGTTGACTTTGAATTCTTCGCTTTCCACGATCAGTGTTACATCATTGCATACATATTTAATTGTGACTGTCTTTCCTAATGGACTCAATACTTGCATTAAATATAACAGTGGACTGAAGTGCAAATCAAGTTTCTCCACATAAGACTCAGAGATAAAAGAATTTGAGGCGCCAGAATCAAGTAACACATAAACATCTTGATTCAAGAATTTAAATTTACCTCCGATCAGCTCGTGATCCTCTTCAGCACGGACAACATACAATCTAGTTGGATTGCGCTGTTGTTGTCCACGTGGTTGATTTGTTCCTGAGGTTTGCTTCAAACTGGGACAATCTCTAATCCGATGTTCTTTAGATCCACATTTAAAGCAACCTCCAGAGTTCCAGTAACATTCTCCAGTATGACTCCAATTACACTTGGGACAAACTTCATTCTTCTTAGTTTCAACAATCATCTGTCTGCGAGCTGGCGGTCTCTGATCTCTGTTTCTGAATTCAGGCTTTCTCTTTCGATTTTGAGGAGTCTCTAAATTCCTCAGTTCAGATTCCACGAACAATGCCCTCTCCATGAGTATATCAAATTTGGTATCCATGAGAGGTGCTACTTTGAGCCTGATGCCAGTGCGAAGACCTTGTCTGAACCTTGTAATCTTGATGTTCTCAGACTGCAAATACAAAGGACAGAATCTGCCCTGCTCTTGGAACTTCCTCAAATATTCCAGCACAGTCATATTCTCAGTTTGCCTCAGCCTCAAAAATTCATCTTCTTTAGCCATTCGGACAGCGTCAGGAAAATATTGTTGCAGAAATTTCTCTCTAAAAATCGTCCAGGTAATGGAGTTTCGTTCCATACTTACTTCCACTGAGGTCCACCAATGCTTTGCATTTCCTTCCAGAAATGGAGTCACCACTGTAACTTTTTCTCCATCGGCAATGTTTATGGCTTTCAGTAATTCTTCAATCTTGGTCAGCCATTCCTCAGCTTTCATTGGATCAGTCTCGTTTCCAAAGTACGGTGGTCGGAGTGCCCGGAATCTCTCAAATTCAGTCCTTCTCTGTGTTTCCGGCTGTAGTGGTGCCGAAACAACATTTTGTTGTAACACTCCAGCTATGATGCGACATATGTTCGTGATGTCCACCTCATTCATTGATCCCACGTTTATATTTGGAACTCCATCTTGACCTTGATTCGCATTCCTATCTTGACCATCTCCTGAGTCGCGATTCGAGTCCTGCTCTTGGCTACCACTCTGATTGCTACTGGTTCTTCCTCTAGCCATTTGAAATCTTAAAATGAAAGTGAAATTTATCGTAAGATTCGTAAACAAAGAATATAGATAGTCAAACCTAATTAACTTCATTCTTAAGTTCAAAAGTCTAATCCCAAACATATAACAAAGATCTAATCCAAACAAATAACAAATGTCTAATCCAAACTTATAAACTAAGGCTCTGATACCAACTGTGACAGCTCGCCCAGACGGGTCGCCCGCCGTATTCAATTGCTTGAATACAAGGCTACACTCAATTCAAAAACTTGATATCACTTTGAACTTTTGTTTAGCGGAAACGTTTTAATTCTTATCAGATGTTTGACTTAATAATTTTTTTATCCGTGACTTTTATCTTAGAAAAATTTGGGCAGAGTCTCCTCTTAAAAATTGTGCCATGTGATCTACCAGATCACTACAACCACAATAACAAAATCATAAAATCAAATAACTAAACTCAACGGAAGTCTTAATATCCAAAAACAACTAAAATCAAAATAAATACTCCATGTCCTCAAAATAAAACATAACCTCTCAACATAATTAACTTTTCATTGCATAACTAAATACCCTCTGCATCATCTAAGTCTTCAACTCCATCTGTAATATGTCACATTACAGGTAAAGGTAAGTTGCAGCATTTTATAGTAAGCATAATAAACATTTGATAAAAATATTAAAACATCATTTTTCATAATGTGACGAAAAATAATATACTTTCATATCCAAAATAACTTTCACACATATATGGTTTAATCCGAGCAGTCAACGGAACTAAATTTCACAAAACGGAATCATAACAGAAATAACTGCACAGATAACCAACGAAACTTAACGGAAACGAATAACAATATCATATAATGTCTTAACATTATAGAATTAATCATTAAACATAGCCATGCTGTAACGAAACAAATGCATACTCAGATACGTATGTGACACAATGATATCATTCCAGACTATACCCGCTGGAAGGGTATCGACAGATATTATACCCCCTCTGTCTTCGGGCAAAACGAAATGCGTTTCTTTATTCTCGTCGCCAACGAGCCGAAAGTATGCGCGTTTTTATCCTCGTCGCAATGCGAGACACAACGAAACGAAAATATCCACAGTTCACAAACTTCAAATCGTATTCACTGAATCAAGACAAACATGGCCTTTCAAAATAGTTTTTCACACACAATAAAATATTATTCAAAATTCTATTTTTCAACAAAATACATTTCTTATCAAAAATCATCCTTCAAAATAAATCTTGCATGCTTACTATCCAAAAATCATTTCAAAAATAAACAATACGAAATACTTAAAATAATTTGCGAAAAATTGCAACTTCTTTTACGTACCTCAAAGCTTCCTATCAACAATAAATCTACAAACCTTCAAAATCTCCAAGATATCAAGGATTTCCTAATATCCATTTCAACAATATTAAAATCATATTCATTAAACTTGGTTCTAACACAACCTAACAAAATCCTAACTCTTTGAAATCCATCACCATTTTGGAACTAAAATACATAACATCTTCGAAAACTGATTTCTAGAATATTTTTCGAACCAATATACATCACCATATCATCTCCTCAAATTACAGCCTAAATCTTAGAATTACAGAATACAATTTTCGAAATCCCTTAAAATCCAACATACAATTTTCGAACAAATCATCATCTCAATTCTTCAAAAATTCAGTATCATATTCGAACAAAAATACCATTTCAGTTTCTTAAAAAAAATCAAATAACAATTTCGATCTTAAACTTCCAGAAATTTTTGAATTAATTCTTAAAAATTGTTTTTCTTGACAATTAAACCCCTAAAACTTCAATTTAAATCCAACTAACCTAACCATAACAATAAAAATCGAAACAGCAATAAAAATCGAAAACTGAAAATAATTTTGAAATTTTAAAAAAATCGAATTTCATACCAATTGATGTCCAAATCCGAATTCCTCTTGATTGCTTGCTACTACTTGGATTTGGTAGTGATTTCCGAAGTCAAAAAGAAAAAAATCAAAATTTTCGAATCTGAAAACTTTCTGTGTTTGAAGCTAGACGGAATTTGTTTGGTTTTCTGATAATAGGCTACTAAATAGCTAATTGATGAGTAGGTGAAAGGGTTGAGAGTTATTGGCTTGATGATGGGAGAAGAAGAGGCGAAGAAATGGAATGAATGGATCGGACATTTGAGAAGGCGAAACAGGCGAAGAGAACCGAGGGCAACGAAGAGGAAAGAAAAGCAATTCTGCTAAAATTTGGGAAATAAAATATAAAAAAAACTAAATTCTTATTCTTATTATTATTAAAAATAAAATATTATTATTATTATTATTAGATATTCTTATTATTTATTTTATTATTATTATTATAATTTATAACTTACACAATATTTGGGTCAATAAATTCCTTTAAAAATTGGGCCATTACACATACTTTGTTATCATAATTGATGCATATATGTGCTTAGTGTATAAACCTTGAAGCATGTGAAGGAATACTTGTATATGAATTGTTATGAGTTTAAAGTAATCATTTGAAAGTACAAAATGATGGAAAGTTGTGTATATGATGCTAGTTTATCTAGTGTTCAAGTTGTTATGGGATGAATTAAGGTGTATGAGAAGAACCATTTAGATAAGCTCAAAATCGCCATTGTTCTGAAATTCTGTTGTCGACCGATTGATCGCTAGGATCGTACCGATCGATCGGTAGAACAGGGGATGTAAGGCGGTGTAAGTACCGATCGATCGCTGAAAGCGACCGATCGATCGCTCAAATGCCGTAGCATTTTTAAGAAATTCAGACTTTAAAGCGATCGATCGCTAGTTTCCGACCGACCGATCGCTAGGGTTGTCTGTTTGGACCGATCATCGCTAGAGTGACCGATCGATCGGTAGACTTACGATGTTATATTTTTGTAGCTTTTGATATTGATGCTTATGATAACATGATATATTATTGGCATTGTTGTAGCATCATCACAGGGGACAGGACAACGATGCAGTTAGACAGTGACGCTTACTTTATATCGTTTGTGTAGTATAACAGATTCGTTTTGACGTACGAGTATATGATATTGTTGTGATGATGATGTGAGCATGGTATCATATGATTGGTGACATCATATGCATGTGCATTCATGATATTATATTGTTGAGATGGATGCCACGATATATGTGTAGTATATGCTTTGGCTGAGATCAGTGCCACGATAGATATGCCAGTGTTGGACATTTGCTTTGGCTGGGATTATTGCCACCATAGATATGCTACATATGCTTTGGCATGAGAGATATACGTCGGTTGGGTATATGCTCTGGTTGTTATAACATGTGAGGACGGTACTATGATATGTGCTGCTAATATGAAGATGTGAGGAGGTTCCACTGACATATTGAGCTGAGATAGACATATCATATTTGTCTGGTTATAACAGGATGGTGAGTGAGACATGTCATGACATAATTGCATTTGATGAAGCATGATACATGACAATCACATTTGATGTTTATAGTGCTTTATTGTTTATGTTTTGTATTGATATCGCATTGGGATGGTTTTGTATCTATACTCATGTTGTGTGATTGTTTATGTAGGGACTCATAGACGTGGGAGGACGGGATTGTGAGTCTATTCCGCTGCGAGCTGAACCACTGCTTAGGAGTTTTCGAGTCTAGGTTGTTGTGATGTATATATATGAGGTGTAGTTTTGACATGATTTTTGTCAACTTGTAACAATCTACTAACTAAACTCTTAATCAATGTATGTTTTACTTAATTCTTACTCATATATATATAATGAACTGATACATAATGGATTAAGTAACGAGGACCCCACAGATGAGGATTACATGTCACTAGGCCAAGTGCCCGTGGCTTCATGACAACTAATGATAATGGATTAGACTTTGAGGAATTGAATGTGGATATTTTCTTAAAAAATATTTAGCAAATCTATCTAAATAAAGAATATATATGGATAGACTAGTTATCCATAAATACCATTACATAAAATATATTTTTAAGGAACAATATTTAAAAAAATTGGCTTAATGAAGTGCTTTTTATAATATCAAAATTCGTTAGTATTTTTATATCGATCATAAGTAGTTTGCAACTATAAAAACTAAAATGGTCAAAAAAATTTATGTATGCATCATGATATTTATTATCTACATAACTAGAAATTATTTTATGTTTTTACTTTTATAAAAAAAAATACAAAATTTCAGTGTGTTAGCTTTTAGATAAATAAATAATTATTTAAAATAAATTTGTCAGTGAGGTTACTGATAGTGTTAGCCAGGTCAACATGATGTTATGGCCTATTGTAGATTGAAAGAATACACCTCATATTATCCGAAACATAATTATCAAAATTTGTAACTGAAAATCAAATATAATTAAAACTATATATCATCAAACATATTACCGTAATCTTAAAACTTGACATATCCAAATCATGTACTAAAAAAATTGATTAAAAATTTTGATTTAAAAATTACAATTTACAACTTATACCATAAAATATTTAACTTTATAATTTAAAATACTTATATAAAGATCATGGGATGAAGGTGCTGTTGGAAAAAATGAATCAAATGAAAAAAAAAAATTATTGAGCTCGATCGATCGAGCACTATGGCTCGATCGATCGAGCTGGCCATGAAATTTCTTCTCTTCTGGTACAGCAACTCGATCGATCGAGCCATGCTTCTGTTGCGTGAAATGATACGTCCATTCACGTTCGGCTGTGATTTTTGGCGATCGATGCGGTGCTTCCAAATGGTGTCCATGTGGAGTTGTTTTTTGGTTTACTATATATACAACATATCCCTCACTTGATAAATATAGGATTCGAAATCTAAATCATACAAAAAGATTAAATTGAGAGCATTCTGTTTGTTCTTCAAGTTTCTTCTTTTGAGTGCTTTGAACCTTTGTGGTTTGAGGACTTGTGATTTGGAGTGCTCCTATCACAAGTCATAGTCGTTGTATCTTGGGAGACAAATTGTCATAGCAAATCGTTAGCACCATAGCGGGGCAATATTGTCTTAAGGACGGAGATTACAAATCTCGCCTCGACATAAAACTTGAAGCTTTTGTTATTTGTTACTAAATTCATGAGATACACTTTGAGAGATAAACATACAACAGTGCAACAATCTGCTACATGCTCACACAAATATGAGTTGCTCAATTTATCAATTGCAACTCTTTTTTTCGAATGTTGAAACATACGGATACATGTGTGTAAATACAGGTCGGACGTGTGAGTTTAGTTGTGCAGTTTTTTTTACACCCCTAACCAGCATTCATTATGTCCGAATTTAATGAAATTAATGATGAAATTTAATAATTAACAGTACCATTTTCCAATTATAAGTTCGGGTAAATTTTATTTATCAAAATTTTATTTTTGAAAAAATGGTAATAACCAAATAAATTTTTTGCATAAATTTTGAACGGTGCCCTGTCCCCCTATATTTGGCCTTTAACCGGAAATTCGGCAGGCACCCCATTAACTTTAATATTTGCCGGCCACCTTACTTTATTTTTCGAGCACTTCTTTTTATTATAATTATTACTCAAAAAAGGATTCAAATTAAAGTCTCGTTATGTCAAATTACAAGTTTTGTCCACAGGATTTGACTCATTAGTGGTAAGTTCACTACCCAAACTATGTGGTATGTGTTAAAAGTGAAGTAATAGTCACAATAGTTGTAAGAAATTATGTATATCCACATATAGAGCTGTCAATTTGGGCCAACCCAACCCAACCCGTTCAAACTCGTAACTAAAATGTGCCGGTCTATTTAGGCCCACCTCCAAATGGGTTGGAAAAATCATAATCCAGCCCAACCCGAGATGGGTTGCGGGTTAAGCGAACCAACCCCAAAAAATAAAAAAGTAAAAAACAATATAATTTTATTAGGTTTTAATGAATTTAAATTATTAATAATTCACAAATTATCTATAACATTTGATCAAATAGTTTAACAATCAATATCAATGATATAAATCAGGCAAACGACTAAAGAATGATGTAGGTTTATAATTAAAGAATGACCTGAAAAACTAGGTCTAACTTCTAAGCTTAACACGTTGGCCCAACCCAACCGACCCAACCCATCCCAACTCATAATCAAAATGGGTGAACCTATTTTAACCCTCTTTTAAATGAGTTGAGAAAATGTTAACCAAACCCAATCAATTTTATATTCGGGTTGGGCCAAACTGACTTGCCAAATCCAAATTGACCGCTCTATCCACAAAGCCCCTATACCATTAATACCAAGATGAAAATTTTCAAAAGTTTATAAGAAACATGTTTTCTAATAATGATTTTGTTCCGCCCTAGATCGAGGCCCAAACAATTATACAATATGCTCCTCAAACAACTACTTAGTGTTCGTCTCCGCCCTACAAAATAATGAATTCAAGTTGGATATAGGGGTTCATTATAATAACTTAAGTCACGTTTAAGATTCAATGTTTAAATCAGAATACTTGGTTGTACATTTAATATGAGAATCTTGTTTGAACCGACTACCTAAATCGAACCGAACCAAATTGAAAATCTTTGTTTAAAGTTAATGACAAAATCGTAAAAACCGAACCCCGTGAGTGCCATCTCAAGCCCCATGTATATATATCATGTTGTGTTGTGGTTTATTGGGCTCAGAATTAGGTAAAGCTTGCAACTACTAGCACATCATGGAAACAAACCGAACACGTCAATCCCACTTCACGACCAATGTATTCTGATATTTTTGGGTTTGATAACTACTGTCAAGCCGGAGTAAAAGAGTAGATTGCATTAGATAACCAACATTGTTAACTTTTTATGTATGGATCGGAATGATCTATATATTGACCTCGTTCAATGTTATAAATGTTTGATTGATAGATTGATTTAATACATTAGTTATTTCTACAATTTATTAGATTCTCTCAGTTGTGAAAATCACAAGAATATTTTGACTATATCAAATAAAAATTAAGGTTCAAAAACCAACTTCATTATAAAATAATTCACATAATCGAACTTATATGTTTTCTAGATGCGGTTTTATTTGATTATTAGCAAAAAATAATCAAACTAAATTTATCGGTTTTTTTTATAATATACCAGACGATATGTATGAATTGTTAGTAACAAGCCAAAACTAAATGATTTTTTAAGGTAATAATTTTTTTTATGGGAAGCAACTGCTGCCCTCACCTAACAAATACGTTCGCCCCTGCCTACATTGAACATACCTGATACCCCTAAAAGTAGGAGCTCACCTTATTTCTAAGAGGTAAGCTCATCCGACTTCCTCGACACATGGACGACCTCCAACATGGCCAAACTCTTGACACGTGGCCAACCTCCGAATACGTGACCTCATCAGCCGAGCACTTATGTCTACAACTAATCAGATAGACGGCAACAATATCTTAGCCTTATCAAATATTGAGAATGATATGTCAGATCTTATTAGATAATTTTCATGTCTTAGCAGCTCTTGATAACACATGGAAAAGAGATCTATATACATGATAACCCTTCGCCTATAAATACCAACTTTGATCGTCACGTTTATTGATTTATAACATATTGCTTACTCTACAACATATATTTTTTCATATTCTCTGGTTTGACTTGGGCGTCGGATGGGGTACGCCGAAAAAACATTCCGACCCCTTATCACATTTGTTTTCTGATTTTAGATCACCATGAGGCAATATTACATATATTTCACACCATCAATTCATCCATCTATTAGTGCATGAGATTGATGGATTTGATTTGGAGAGCGATTTGAATAATGTATTTGAAATGACATCCATCTTGGGTGTATTTCAAATCCATCATACTTATCATTACATCTACATAAATTAAGAAAAGATTCATCCAACATAACTTCATCCAACACAATCAAAATGGATTTAAAATCAATAGTTTGAAATCCCTCAATCCAAATGGATCAGAGATATTTCTAAAAATTTGTTTTGTAAAAATTAAGATCCTAAATCGAAGGCCCTTAAACAATTTGGGCCGAATTAGCTAGAAGTCCATATTCACAAATGGACCTAGCCCACTCAAGGGGTGATCCGTAAGTATAATTCCAATTGGATTGGATAAGGTTGAAAATGGGTCAGAAGATCCGGGTTCGGGTGACGAGTTTTCCCTCACTTCCAAGTCTTATCTTCTTCCTTTCAAACCCTAAATCGATCATTACAATCATATTCATTACTCTCCCTTATACCGCTTCAAATGGCAATTTCTTTGGGTGTTTTCTCGAGTTTTTGCACGGTAAATATTGTTTCGTTGGTAAACACTTCTTCTGCTGGTAGTTCCCGGCTCGTTCCAGCTAACTCGCGTGCTGTGCGCACGGTAACGATTGCAGCTGCTTCCAAGCCGGCTTCAGAGACGATGAAGCGTGAGCCTAGGGGTATAATGAAGCCTCGCCGGATCTCGCCGGAAATGCAGGCCTTCCTTGGTGGCGGCGTCACTGAGATTCCCCGTACTCAAGTACTCAAAGAGATTTGGGCGTACATCAAACAGTACAATCTTCAGGTATATACGTGTTATGGATACGCTAAATTTTATGAAACCAAAGCTTGTTTCTGTTTTCATTTACTTGCTTAATCTACTTGTGATTTTGTGATGCTTCAGCTGAGTAATCGTATTCCGTGACATTACATTTGCTAACATTTTTCATCATCAGTACTATATAGCAGTGGTTATGATATGATGCCGATTCCATTTTTTTCCAAATACTCTAGACTTACATTGTTGCTGACAAAGTTTGAAAAATTACATTAGTCAAACATTTTTTTTATATTTATGACCTTATTTACAGATTAGTTTTGCAACAAAGGTCAAACAAATGTCAAAAATTAAAAAGGTTATATTTCAAAATCATGGTCAAACAAATGTTATTTGTTTAAATAATCCCCATTGATTGTTGCTGGGGATGTCTTTCGATAAATGAAATCTCTGCCGTAATTCTTGGGGTAACCTTTGTTTACTATGCCACAGGAATTTTCAAAAAACGTTTGGTATTGCTTGTCATCCACAGGTTTAACGGTATTCACGTAGAACGGCGCGTTATGAATTTACAGAGTATTTCTCTGCTATTTTTCACCCCATGAAAATGTTAATCCGAAAAGCACGACAATAAACTTCAGTAACATTATATATTACCGAGATAGTCCTTTGATCCCTTTCTCTTGAAAGTTACCTTTTACAGTTTTAGTTGTCCGTGGTTTCAGTCGTCGAGACTCGAGAGCACAATTGTGTCGAAATATCTATATAGCCGACCCTACTTAGTGGGATAAATGCTTGATTGTTGTTGTGTTTCTGTTGTCGAAAAACATTCTTTAGCAGTCTGATTTCAACGGATCTTAAATATTTTGCACATGGTTTTTATATCAGAAATTTCTGCTATCGATGCTGTATTTGGCTGTTCTACGTAATGCTCATATATGGATTATCATAAAATATTTCATGGTTAAATACAGACCGCAATTAGATTATCCTTGCCCTTGGTGCCATCTGACGTGCATCCTGTCTCTGAACATCTCAAAGAATTTTCATGCATTTCACTTATCTGTATTGTGGTGATAAAGAATGGTTTTTTTCTTCAGCAGTTCTGACTTTTACCATTCGTGCTTTTTAAGTGCATGTCACAAATGTTGCGGGGATTTTACCGGTATGACTTGGTTTTCTTTTCACTTCAGGATCCTGCGGACAAGAAAGTCATTATATGTGACGAGAAGCTGAAGAAAATTTTTGGAGGAAAGGAACGTATCGGGTTTCTTGAGATTGCTGGTTTGATCAGTCCACATTTTCTCAAGTGATAAGGAGACCAACTATAAGGAGCGTGTCTCTACAACACGAAAACGAAAAGCCTCGATCCGTAAATGAGGTTTGGTTCGTTATTATATCACTCTTAGATAACACTAGTGAACTCTAGCTTTGCCTTTTCTTTCCTACCCTTTTAGACAAGCATCCTGGAAAGATCATTGCTAGTTTATGAGTTATTTTTGCCAAGGATCTACTTGTAAACTTCAGATATGGTGCTTGCAGTAATCAACTGGTCTCATGGTTTTCCAACTTGGTAGGCTCTAGTTTATCTGGGTTCGGTCTAATCTTAAGCTTCCATAGGATATCTACCATGATGTGTAATGGATTTTCTTTACGAGGCATAGCCTATACAAATGAATTGTGGCGACGCGTTAGTTCGGCTATCGATCAAATCGAAATTGTCACAAAATCTAAATTAGTTGACGAGTTTTCACTAAAATTCAAATTGTCGAGCTACTTAGGTTGTGTCCATTAGTTTGGTGTAATTGAAAGTTTTCTCACCCTCAATCCATTTAGTTAGGTTTGGGATAAATGACAAGACCATTCGTACATATTCCTTTGAGAGAGCTTGGTGATTATAAACTTTTGGGCTATGATTATTTTCATTGTTGGAAAATAATTTTTCCATATTAAAAAAACAGCGCAATTTTTTATAATATTAAAAAGATATTATAGAATTATACTATTTTCTAACAGACTATCACATATTTTAAAATTTTAATTTCTCTTAAAATAGCAATCATCAAACAATATACATGATTATATATTGGGAATATTTAAGAAATTAATCTTCATTTGACCCCAATTTCAAATATAACCCCCACTTTTTAATTAAGTTATTTTTACTCTTTTACCATTTTTGCCAAATATGAAATATGTAAAATGTAAATTGGCTAAATCAGCCGATGCAAAAGGATCAAAAAATAATGGGCAAGAGTCCCAATGTAGGTAGAATAGGTCCCTGCAACATTGCATGATTAGCTAATACATATGCTACAACGTTCGCTGAATGTTTACAATGTTGAAGCACAAACTGTTGTTGATTATAGTGAAAACCTCGAGAGTTTGTTTGGTTTGCAGGATGTGATAAATAATGTATTGATTAAAATTATGAGATAATGATAAATAATATATTGTGGTAAATTATATGTTGTTTGGTTTGAAGGATAAGATAGTGAATTAATTTTATTTTTCGGTAAAATGCTAAAATACCCTCGAAATTTTGAATTTTAAATTTGGAGGGAATTTCAAATTTCGGAGGGAGTTTCAATTTTTTGGGATTAAGTTAGATGAAATAAGCTGAAATTTTTTGCGGGAATTTCAAATTTTAAAATAGTAAAAAAATGCGGGAAAGAGAATTCTGTCATTTTGCTATAAAGTGGGATAAATATGATATGATTTTAATCATGCAAACCAAACACGTGACTAAAAAATAAACCTAAGATTATTAACAATAATCCATCAATCCAAACATGACCTGATAGTATTAATACAATTTTTTTTTAAACCACATATCCTTAAATTCATCTAAACAATGCAAATTCCCACGAATTTCATCTTTATTCAAAACAATAAATCACAATAATGTTAATGCATAATATTAATATTAAAAGTCCCAAGAACGATAAGTAATTGAAGCTTAGTGAAAAGTATAAAACTACGAATTCAAAATACCAACTCTACAAGCCTCAAAATGAGCAATAGGCATAAACAAACTGGTGGAGGCATCATTTTGTAGAAAGAAAATGAAAAGACATTCTAGAGGAGGAGATTAAGAACCTGATTGATACCTACTTGTTGTGGGTTTTACGAGAATCGAACAAACAAATTGAAGAATTTGTTTTAAAAAACGAAAACAATATGTTACTTAAGATTTATTTAATTTGCTATTGTATCCCAGTTCTCGATATATGCATGCATTAGTTTAAATAATAATATAATCAATATTTTAGCAAAAGAAACGAGAAAGAAATTATACTAGATTTCAAATTGCAATTACACGATATGTTAAGTAACTAAAAGAAATTGGCACAATTTCCTGATGGTAGGTTAGGTATAAGAAGTGCAGGCATTGACATCTCATTTTCGTTGGCAATTTTTTGCATTATTATTCCCTTGATTTATTATTAATTTTTGCTTCTTCACACATATAATAAACAAAAGAACAAAAATAAAAGGGATAATACATGATATGGTCCCTTTTGTTTGTACACATTCCCGATTTAATCCCTATTGTTTACACTGATTCGATTTAGTCCCTTTAGTTTTCTAATTTGTCACAAATCATTCCTAAACGTTAAATACACCGTTAAAACTAACGAAAATGGACTGAATCGGGTCACTTAAAACTTCAGGGACTGAATCGGAAATTGACACAAACATTAGGGACTGATTCGGCTAATTTGATATTGAATTAATTTTTTTTGATAAATTAACTTTTTCGCAAAATTTCTATTGTTTTTTGCTACATTTATCTGGAATATTTTCGAATATATTTTATATGTTTAGTTAACAAGTTTTACTAGCTATTTTAATTTCATTCTTAAGTTGTTACTAACTGAATGCGTTTTTAGCTTCTAACGCCCTATTTACTTTACTGATAATAAATTCTAATTTATGGGCAATTATATCAGTTAAACAAAAAAATATTAGTACCTTGGAATTATTTATCCAAGCAATTTAATTATCAAAAAAATTATTTAATTTATCAAAAATAAAATAATTATTTTATAAACTAATGACACATCTGACATATAAAAATTAATGAAATCGAAAATATATCTTGTTTAATAAGTAAACTAGCCATCGAAATAAATTTTGTATTTCAATATGCTATTGATATTTTTTTTTGAGTGAATAATAATTTTATGTAGAATTTAATATATCATATCATTATTTAAATCAAAAGGATTTACAAAAAATTACCAAAATTATAAATAAAGTAACCATATTAATTAAGATAATAATTAAAAATTTAAAGAATTTATCATCAAAAAAAATTAAAGAATTAAGTCACCAAATCTTTTTAAATTGCCCAGTCCATAATGTTTGCGTCAATTCTCGATTCAGTCCCTGAAGTTTTAAGTGACTCGATTCAGTCCCTTTCCGTTAGTTTTAACTGTGCATTTAACGTTTAGGACTGATTTGAGAAAAATTAGAAAACTAAAAGGACTAAATCGGTTCAGTGCAAGCAATAAGGACTAAATCGAAAATGAGTGCAAACAAGAGGGGCCATATCATGTATTATTCCAAATAAAATAAATAAACAAATAACAAAAATAGCAAACACTATACATATAATAGTTGTAGGGATGGCGAGTGAGAGTAATTTCTTGGTTATGACAAAAGATGAGAGATTTTTTTAGAAAAAGATACTAATGAAGAATATATAATAATTATTAGAAGAAGTGGCCAATAAAAAATAGGGGAATGCACCAAACTAGGAGAATTAGAATTTTGAGAAATCAGTCTAATCGAGATTGAGTAGCCCACTATGTTGCACGGATATGGATACGAGGACACGTGGATATGGATACGAGGACATGTGGATACGCAGATACAGGTACGACTGCACGAGATTTTTGAAATTTGTAGGATACGATACGTCTGGATACGACAAACTTTATTAATTTATTTATATATATAAATATATAATTAATAATATTTGTAAAAAATCGGGTTTCAAGCATATAATCAACATTAAACACATTAGAAATCAGAATAAAGTTACAAACTCACAAACTTCATGACAAATGGTAAAATATTAATCCAGGACATCTAAAAATTTCAAGCATATAATCGACATAAACACATTAAAGTGGTTAGGAAATAGGGATTTAGTTAAATAATTTAATTTTAATTACAGTGTCAACCCTAATTTTTAAAATAATTCCAAAAATTCCCGTATCTAACCCGTGTCGGATACGGTCAGCGGCGTATCTTGACCGTATCCGAAATAAAAACTTATTTTTTGTCCCCAGATACGCCACGTGGCGTATCCGATACGTATCGGTGTCGTATCCGCACGTTCCGTATCCCAGAAGTATCCGATACTTGATCGTGAAATTTTTTGAAGTATCGGTGCAACATAGGTAGCCCATAAGAATAATTTTGACATAAATCAGATTAAAACGTTAAATGAAGGTTAGTTGACAAAATGAAAATGTTAGAATGTCAAAAACCTAATTAATTATTGAGGTGGGCGGAAAACTAGAGTATCTAAGTATATATATATTTTTAATTAATAAGGCATTTAATCCCTGATGGTAGGTATAAGAAATGTAGGCATTGACATCTCATTTTCTTTCACAATTTTTTTGCATTATTATTTCCTTGATTTATTATTAATTTTTGCTTCTTCACACATGTAATAAACAAAGGAACAAAAATAAAATAAATAAACAAATAACA
Organism: Haberlea rhodopensis; assembly: GCA_907163345.1. NCBI lineage: Eukaryota > Viridiplantae > Streptophyta > Magnoliopsida > Lamiales > Gesneriaceae > Haberlea > Haberlea rhodopensis. The sequence continues at coordinate 19,909,500 of CAJQUN010000002.1, forward strand.
AAAACAGTTGAAACTATACATTTTTTCTGCATATATAATGGTTGTAGCGATGACAACTGAGTGTGAGTCATTACTTGGTTACGATGAAGATGGGAGAAGTTTTTAGAAAATGATACTAATGAAGAATATAGAAGAATTATTAGAAGAAGTGGACAATGAAAAATGGGGGAATGCCCCAAACAAATTAGGAAAATTAGAATTTGGAGAAATTAGCATAATTGGGATTAAGTAGACTATAGGGTCAAATTTGACATAAATTAGATTAAACCTGAAATGGAGGTTAACTGACAAAATAAAGCGGTTAGAAAATCAAGTCGAGCCGAAAACGTGTGTCATTCTTCTCCAAACGTTTCCATTTGACATAATATTCTCTTTAATCACATTAACTCCAAGTCTTTAAGTATATCTTCGAGCCATGTCTTCTTCGATCGTCTTCTCACTCTCGTAAAATGACCGAAATAAATAAACTTCACTCGACATTTGTCTAAAATATACATAAGCTCTTATTCATCCTTTTATTTAACGAAGATATGCATCCTAGTCAGAATTGTTGCCATGGTGAATAAATTTTCTTTTAGATTCCAGCTGTCTATTTCTCAGTCACGATCAAATAAATTCAGCAAATTCAAACGCCTATATAACTTGAGCAGCGTAAGCATCGATCATCTGCCTCAGTTCCTCTATAATAATCCCCCAAGATAAACCTCTTTCGATCGAATCTTTCCTCCGACTTCGTTCCTGTGAGAAAATATGAGCTGGTGGTGGGCCGGAGCAATCGGTGCTGCAAAGGTAACCAGTCAATCTTAATCATCATATTTTATAGTTCACGTTTATGTCGATTTACGTTCGTAATTTGATTTAACGATTGATTGTAACAGAAAAAAATTGAAGAAGATGAAGCACCCTCAAAGCATCAGAGTGTAGCACTAATAATTGGGGTAACCGGAATCGTGGGCAATAGCTTGGCGGAGATCTTGCCGCTCTCCGACACTCCCGGCGGCCCCTGGAAAGTCTACGGTGTAGCCCGCCGCCCTCGCCCCACCTGGAATGACGACAATCCGATCAACTACATTAGATGCGACGTTTCCGACGCGGATGACGTCCATGAGAAGCTTGGATCTCTCACTGATATTACCCATGTGTTCTACGTAACCTGGGCTAATCGATCTTCGGAGGCCGAAAATTGTGAGGTTAACGGGAGCATGTTGAAAAATGTTCTTAATGTTGTGATACCTAATTGCCCTGGTTTGAAACATATTAGTTTACAGACTGGTAGGAAGCATTACTTTGGGCCATTGGAGTCATTTGGAAAGATAGAAATTCATGATTCTCCTTTTGATGAGAGTTTACCACGGTTGGATCATATAAATTTTTACTATACACTTGAGGATATTTTGTTTGCGGAGGTGGAGAAGAAGGAAGGTTTGACATGGTCGGTGCATCGACCAGGGAACATATTCGGCTTTTCTCCATATAGCATGATGAATTTGGTGGGGACCCTTTGTGTTTATGCCGCTATTTGTAAGCATGAGGGGTTGCCCTTGCGGTTTCCAGGGTGTAAGGCGGCTTGGGATGGGTACTCGGATTGCTCTGATGCGGATTTGATTGCAGAGCATCATATATGGGCAGCAGTGGATCCGTATGCTAAGAATGAGGCATTTAATGTGAGTAACGGCGATGTGTATAAGTGGAAGAGCTTTTGGAAAGTGTTGGCGGAGCAGTTCTGTGTGGAGTATGTTGCGTTTGATGAGGGCCAGAAGCTGACAACACACGAGTTGATGAAGGATAAAGACTCTGTTTGGGATGAAATCGTAAGGGATAATGGATTAACACCGACCAAATTAAAAGATGTTGGGCATTGGTGGTTTGCTGATGTTGTGCTAGGGAGTGAGATTCCCTTGGATACTATGAACAAGAGCAAGGAACATGGTTTTGTGGGATTTAGGAATTCGAAAAGCTCATTCATTTCTTGGATTGACAAAGTGAAAGCTTACAAGATCGTTCCGTAGTTGGGGATTCCTTGTATGTCTGAGGTTACTCTGCTCGTGGTTTTCTTGGCATTTGGTTCACTTGAATTCATGTTTCCTCGGTTTTTCGTATCTGGTCATGTTTTTCTTTGCTTTGTGGCTGTATGTGTATCACGTCTTAGATTTGTTCGATGTTGTTGGTTTTAATTGTTTAAGAAAGGTAATAAAACTGAAATGAAGCGTCTTCCTACCTACTGAATTTGTGCTATGCAGTTTCTGATGAATTGATTTCATTTCACTGCGGCGCCAAGGAAACAAAGAGCCAGTAGTGAGAGCAAGTTTTTACTTTTTACATGCAGCATGGCTTCTACTTGAGTCTGTCATTGTCAATTTCCTAATCCTGTGATCAAAATAAAGCTGGGTTGGGGTACAGTTTGTAATATATTCCGGAAATATATATATATTTATCTAAATTTTCTAATCCGAAACCTGGACCGGTTAGCCCGGTTCCAAACCAGTCCGGAACCGGTATGATACCGGTTCGGATCGGTGGTATCTTACCGGTTCCGGAACCGGAACAGGATCCGTTAATTTAAAAAAATTAATTTTTTTTAAAATTTAGATAAATATATTTAAGGTTAGTTTACAAACAAAAAGACTCATTAGCTCAATTGGTTAGAGCTTTAGAGTAGAAGACAATGGTCGCGTGTTTGAATCCTCCAAACAACAATTTCTCTTGATCGGATCCAGTTCTAGTTCTACCGGTTCCGGGTTGGAACATTTCCAACCCGGATCGATTTTTTATTTTGTTTTTTTTTCAAATCAAGAGAAATTGTTGCTTGGAGGATTCAAACTCGCGACCATCGTCTTCTACTCTAAAGCTCTAACCAATTGAGCTAATAAGCCTTTTTGTTTGTAAACTAACCTCAAATATATTTATCTAAATTTAAAAAAAAATTAATTTTTTTAAATTAACGGATCCGGTTTCGGTTCCGGAACAAGATATCGGTTCCTGAATGGTAGAACCGATCCGAACCGGTATCTTATCGGTTCTGGACTGGTTCGGAACCAGGCTAACCGGTCCGATTTCGAGCCTGGTCCAGATTGATCCGGCCCGTCAAGCACCCGTACTTCTCGCTCCTCTGCACAAAAATCCTAGAAGTGTTGACAAATGAAACTCACCACTTATTGCCATGCAAATTGGTGAATATTCCTTGACCACTCATCAAATAATATGATTCGAATTGTATTTAAGAAACTTCCACCAAAATATTGTATTTAAGAAATTTATGAATTTTGGCTAAATTATATTTTACTTCTCGCAATGGAAATTACATATTAATCTGTAACTGAACGTAGTAAATTTTAGATGCAGTAGTTATCAAATTTTGTTTTTCGGCACGTCTGGCCAAACACTACGCTTTGTGAGAAACTATATGGTTCCAACTGATAGAGGATTTTACAATATAATAATGTGTATATATATGTAAAAGGGAAAATAAAGATGAAACTTGGAAGTTAAATAGCCAAAATTATTTATTTTGTATAGATCACTCATAAGATTGAAAAAATTTAATGGGCTAAAAGTGGAAAATCTGTCTAAAAAAAAGTGGGAATATCATTATTCTATGACAGATAGAAACTACATAATTTGTTTGAAGACTGATTTAATTCAATATCATCCTCATTTGAACAGGTAAGCTTGACGGGATTATTTAAACACATGACCCTTTTTTATCGTAAATTTGAAATATACTCTTTTTCATTTTGATCTTTGATTATTTTTTATATGTGTTTGAAGATTATTTTGCAAAAACAATCTTTACAAAGTCATAAATAATTTTCAAACTATCCGTGATTCAAATCCATATTGCTCGGAAATTTTGAGAGAAAAGAATGCAATAAAAGAATGCAGAGAAGGCAATGGAGGCTCGAAAGGCTGAGCATTCTGGAGTCAAATACTTAAAGCAAACAGGCGACAAGCGTTTTCTCGAAATTTGTTGACACAAAACTTGTAGCGGTTTGGTTATTTGGTCTTTAATAGGATTGAAAATAAGGAAGCAGGAATTCGGCTGCCAAAAGGCGTAGAATCTACTGATGAGGCGTTTGAAGCAGCTCGCGAGATAGGAGTATTTGTTATTCCCACAAGTGATCTGATAACCAAATTATAATCAGATTATAATTATGATCGAAAATAAAATATACTGTAAATTTACAGCAGTAGTATGTAGACACTGTTCGAAATCTGCACAACTTGAAACTAGAACAGGGCGATGCCACATCAAGCCGTGTGCCCGTAAACTCAAATTTGCCAGCCTACAAGCTTCTGGTCTCCTGGACAAGAGAGTTCCAAGGTACAACGTCCAATCGCCTCTGTTCGGAATGAAACAGAAATCCGAGCAGACTCACTTGAACACCAGTAGTGTGTAGTACTCTCAAATGTATGAAATGTATGAGTGAACAATTTTTGGATGCTTGAAAAAATGAAGCTGATGCAGCTTATATAGTAGCAGACCTCCCAAAGGTCAAAAAATTCAATGCAATGTTAGTGGGGTAACTGAATAGTCTTCACCTTAATCACGGATTTAAGCCTTTCACTTAAATCAGATTAATACAATTTAAATCTCACATTTAAATCAGACTAATTTAGTATTAAATCATGATGTGAAAAGTCAACAAGATGAAGTCATTTCAGAAATCCTGTAGTAAAAAGATAGGGCTGTATTTGCGATGCCTTAATAAATTGGTGGTTAACCTTGAACCTTCCTTAGTAAAGTATCATCGGATATACTTAGTATCATCGGATATACTTGTCAACCAGTGGACGTTATGCCTTGAACTGTTTGACGTTTTATGTATAACTAGACAACAATACTCACACAGCTTCATCTCCACAATATTATTGGTTCTTTCATTGTTGTTCATTTTGGCCCTGGACTGCCTTGGATGTTTCATCGAATGCTCTAGAGATTTAGCCCTCAGGTCATCTCATTGAAGCGACCCATTCACATTCAATATAGACGATTTCTCCTAAGGAGTATCCTGTCATACCCCACTTTAATATCTCAAGATAGAAAAATCATTAAGAGCATAAGCTCAGCCTTCTAAAAATACAGGGTTAGCTTAATTGACAATTCACAATTAACTTACCATAATTTTGTTCTCATTAACAAAATTAAACTTAATGAATTGGGCTTTTAAATTATTAATCTCAACTCCAACTCATTAATCCCAACGGTATATATATGAATGGTATACTAGATTATAAAAACTGCTACAAAGTAGAAACATCATTTAAAGGAGAGGGATCTACGAGCACTCATAATATGTAAGCGACTTTTGAAACGATAAATATTGGATATTGCCATTAAAGACAGCCTAAAAGCCATGGCTTTTCCATCTCTCTGCCTCTGTTTCATTCTCCCTATTTTCTTCTCTATTTCTTCAACACCCTGCACAAATTCTGAAGGTACAATGACTTCTTGGTTTCTTTTTGCGTGCAATAATTCATATTGATGTATGTGCCAAGAACTTATGGCATAGCTCTTCTTTTTTTTTTTTGAATTTCCGCTTTACAGTTTGTGAATTGTGTGATGGATCTCTATTTTTCTCGTCTTTTTTGTTCAATCTTGTTTTAATCAATATAATTCTTTACTAAAAATACAAGATTGTATAACGTGATTTGTGAAGGTAGATGGGAAGTTTCCTTAATATAATATTCTTATGTTAGCATCTCTGCCAAATAAATTTCATTTTCTCAATAAACTATCTTATTTCTTGAATTTTTATCATTCTTTGGAGGAGCCCATCTCGAAAAGCTATAGATTTTTTTCTTTTCTTAAAGAAACACGTTGAATTTGATATTTGAAGCAAATGCCTTGCATACTCTCTGTTCCATCTCAAAAAAGTTAATTGCTTTTTCAATCACTTTTCTTCAGAGAGAAATTACTATGACTTAGCTATTTGTTAGAAAGACGCATGCTTTGTTCACTGTTGGGGAATTGAAACAATGAATAGTTTCATTATTTAAATTTATTGTATTTGCTTGGATAACTTTGGACTTGCTGAATTTCAAATCTTTTTCTACCATTGTTTTAATAAACCTGATGGATTCCAAATGCAAATTACAATTTCCTCTCAAATGCAAATCCTTTAAACCAAATGGAACCGAATTCAACATGAGTGACTTTATGAAGAGCCCATCTAAAAAACGTCTTCATTTTTTACTTTCTGATTTTTTCTCTCCAAGAAAAAATGTCGTGAAATTTGTTGTTTTTCCAAATTTTTCTGCATCCTTTAAGAATCAGACTTTTAGACCGGGAAATACTTGTATGCACTCGGTTTGGGCCTCACTTATACACTTAAAACTCACACATTCGAAATAAAAAATACACAAACTAACATACCAATCATATAAGAGATATAAACTGTGGGAATTGAATGAGTTTGTTATGCCACTGTGGTGTATCGTATATACACGTATAACATGATCTTGTAATTTAGGAAAGATAATACCTAAAAGATAGATACAAATCTATAAAAATCAATTAAGGATTGTGATCATATTTAACAAGATATACTATGATTTGATACGCCCATGCAAAATTGACGTGCCACCAGCAACGCAGAAGTATCACTACCAGTGACGATGATGCATTCAACATAGACAATAACATAAATGACGAGAGACGCCCGTCGCAAAACAAATAGAGAGGTGCCTGACTTGGTTTGAGAGAGACCTAGCGAGGAAAGTGGCACTCAGAGCACTATACCACGCTCGTGGAGCCTGTTTAAGACCATAGAGAGACTTTCATAAATGACAGACAAATGTGGGTTATTTGAATCAACAAATCTTGCTGGCTGAACCATATACACATCTTCAGAAAGATTACTATGGAGAAATGCATTGCTGACATCAAGTTGACGAATGGGCCACTGATGCATGGTAGCCAATGAAAGGATGGTGCGAATAGTGGCTGGCTTCACTACAGGGCTGAAAGTTTCCTTGTAGTCAATATCAGGATGTTGATGAAAACCCTCGCCAACTAGACGGGCCTTATACTTATCAATTGAACCATCCAGATTTTGTTTTATACGAAAGACCCATTTGGAGCAAATTATATTGCGATGAACAGGAAGGGGAACCAGGTTCCAAGTGCCATGACAAGTAAGTGTGGTGAACTCAGAGGCCATGGCATCGCGCCAGACATGATCTTTTGGAGCTTGGGACACACAAGTTGGTTCTAGAGGCCCATAGCTTTGATGTTTAGTAGCCATGTTGAGCTGTTTCAGTTTGAAAGATTTGATTCATTGAGCGGTCTGCATAGAATGAGTTCGGAATGGTGGCGGTGGAGCCAGTGGAGAAAAATCTGAGACAAGCGAAGCAACCAGAGGATGGAGAAGCTGTGTCCGAGAGTTGTGGGGTAGGTCGCAGATGGCGTAGTGACAGCTGGAAGCAGAGGCAAAACTGGTGGGTCAAGTGGGACAGCTCGGACATTAATAGAGGGGAAACATGCGGCATAAGAGAAGACATCTTCAACAAACCGAACATGATGGGACAGGTAAATGCGTTGGCTGGCGAGATCACAACATTTATAAGTGTGTTGGGAGCGAGAGTACCCCAAGAATATGCATGGATGTGATGGCGAGTGAAGTTTACTAGGTATTTAAGGGTGAAGCCATGGATAACAGAGGCAGCCAAAAGTGTGAAGCTTCAAGTATTTCGGAGAATGTTGAAAGAGAACACCAAATGGAAAATCCCCATGTAAGATCGGAGACGGGAGCCTATTCATCAAATATACAACATTAGCAAATGCTTAATCCCAAAATTTGAGCGGAAGAGAGGCATGATTTAATAAAATGCGGCCAGTAGTGACAATTTGGCGGTGGCGACGTTCAGCAGTCCCATTTTGATGTGGTGTATGAGGAGCAGTTGTGATACAAGAGATACCATTGCCATAAAAATAATGGCGCAGGGCAAGAAATTCACCCACATTACCAGAGTAAAAGTTCTGAATGGTATGCTGAAATTGTTTCTCAACTAGTGTTCTAGAATCTAGACCGAATAAAAATCTCATTGACTTGTGAGTTTAGTTGTGATGGATAAAACCAACAATACTTCGAATAATGATCAATTAAAACTAAATAGTAATGATTCCCAGTTGTAGAAATGGGCATAGCGGGGCCCCATACATCACCATACACAAATTGTAATGGACGAGTAGAGATAAGCGATGATGCAATAAATGGTATTTGTTGAATTGTATTCAAAAAAACAAGACTGACAAGTCTGCAAATCAATTAATGAATGTTTAAATCTAGGTATACCAAAATTTCTTAAAAACTGACAAACCGATCCTTGAATAAGAATGACCCAAATGGTTGTGCCAGCAACTAGTACTAGCACGTACCCTCGAAAAATCCAAGTGATAGATACCATTTGTGCAACACCCTTTAATGAGTTAGTCCCTGTAGTCTGATCCTTCACAATAAAGTGAGTTGGATAAAACTCAAAAAATACTCGATTATCTTTAGTAAACTGGTGAACAGACAATAAATTCCGATTCGTTGAAGGGACGCATAACACATTAGATAAAGTAAATGTGTGAGATTTAGTGGGAATAGTAGAAGTGCCAACATGAGAAATACGCAAACCTGCACCATTTGCAATTTGAACCTCTTCACTACCATAATATTCTGAGAGGATGGATAGATTTTGTATGTCAGATGTGAGATAATGCGAGGCTCTGGAATCAACAAACCAAGGAGTTTGCGTCGGAACAAGAGGCTGTGGCATCGGTGGTGACTAGGCAAAGTGCGCAACTGGCTGAATTTGGTGACACGTGCGAGCATCGTGACTGGTAAAACCAGGAGGACGAGACTGATCAGTATACGAGCCAGAGTTCCGATTGCCATTGCGGGAAATGTTTTCGTGATTACGAATTGTTTCTAGACTGGTTTGAGGAGGGCTGATGGCGTTGATATGATTGTCCAGATGAAGGAACACGACTGGAATTGCGTTGATTAAGAGAGGCGAAATTGGCAGTGGCAATTAGAGCTGCATTGGCAGCGTCGAGACAACAGAGGTACGTCTCGTGAGCGACGAGCAAATCGTGTAGTTCTTCAAAGCGAAGAGAGGACTCCCGAGTACTAATTGGCCCGGATATTTCTCGATAGGCAGCACCAAGACCATTGAGAATGTATAGGGTGATATCGTCGTCGGAGAGTGGGAGTCGATAAGAGCCAACTCATCGGTTTTTGCCTTCACAGATCGAAGGAAAACTGTCACCAGTTGATCACCTAGTGCCATATTAGATAAGTCATCTTTGAGTTGCATTACCCTCCTATAGGAACGGTCCGCAAACATGCGAGAGAGAATCTCCCATGCTTCGGTGGACGTCTGGACAACACAGATTATAGGAACCAGTTCCTGGGTGACAGACCCAAAGAGGGATGAGAAGATTAAGGAATCCTGTCGAAGCCATTGAAGACGCGCATAGATGTTCTCAAGCACTACTAACGGGGCAGAGAGTGGTTCCATCCAAATATTCGAGCAGCCCGTATCCGAACAATAGATGACGAATTTGTGCTCTCCAAGAAGGAAAATTCGAGGATGTAAGTTGAAGAGGCAACTGCTGGTGGGCATTAATCGGAATCAGCGCCTCACCAAGGAGAGCAGCGGTGTCAGGGCGCATGACGGAAGAGGAAGAAGCATTAGAATCGGTAGTTTGGGAGGCCATTGGATCTAGGTCACTGATACCATATAAGAGACATAAAGTTTGTGGGAATTAAATGAGTTTATTATTCCACTGTGGTGTATCTTATATACACGTATAACATGATCTTCATGATCTTAATTTAGGAAATATAATACCTAAAATATAGATACAAATCTATACAAATCAATTAAGGATTGTGATAATATTTAACAAGATATACCGGTCGGATCGGTTCTATCGTTCCAGAATCGGTATCTTACCGGTTTCGGACTAAACGGATCCGGTTCCGAATTGAACCTGAACCGGATCCAATTTTATTTTATTTTTTTAGCTAATATAAGTTAGATTTTTTTTAAAACAAATTCAAATAAACCGGTTCCGGGTTGGAACCTTTCCAACCTGGAACAGGTTGGACCGAAATCGGATCCGATCCGGTTCCTTAACGGATCGGACCGGTTCTGGGATTATAGGATCCGGACTGTCGGTTCCGGATCGGTCCAGACTGGATCAATCTGTTAACCACCCCTAATTGATTTGATCCATAAGTAGAACCCACACCGGATCGTAACAAGCATTCTCGTTTCATACCCATACATATGTTCTACTAAGATGGGATCCAACTCTTGTAAATCCTTGTACTTGGTTTCATGCCACTTGTGACTCTAACAGTCATGTAATTCAACTGTAAGATCTCAAATTTTCTATTTTACCAATTATAATTTAACTCATATTTTATTAATTTTCTCGAAAACAGTATTCAGCCTATCTTATAATTATAGGCAACTGTTAATGCCAGAGCCTTAAATGTTTTTACCAGAGCAGAATGTTTAAAATTCCAACTTTACCCTCTTTGCAAAAAAAACAAAAATTATATAAAAAATAAGTCAGTTTCCATTACTGCTATTCCATGTTTCCATTATCGTTATTGCAGTTATCAGGCCTTTGAAAACTTTCTTGAAATCCCACTAAGTTCGAACCCGAAAGGAGCGGGTTGTGACCATGATTCCCACTATTTTCGACATTATGTTTTCGACAACTTAAGAGTGTGCATTAAATATTATGACTTGTGAAACCAATTAACTACAACGGAAATCGATTGGCATCCAAGCGGACACAGAGGGGATAAAAAAATATTTAACATAAAAACGGAGGCTAAAATTTTTTTTAGGTAATTTAAAGGGAGCAAAAAATATAATTTTGAGAGATAAAATGTATGTTTTAAAGGGTGAAAATTTTTTCCCCACACGTACGTCCGTCCGTCCCTTGCATCCAAGACTCTGAGTCAACCTTCTTGCTATTTGGAGTTGATTAGTATGTCGAGGAACAAAGACATAAGCTATACCCAAGAGACACTGCAAGAAAAGCTCTGGTTAATATTTATAAGTATTTACAATATTCTACTCATTTCTCATCAGTTAAATTGATCAAAGTCGAGCTCTGGTGAACTAGCACTTGACCATCAGTACCTGTTCATTTATGCAATCTGCATATCAAGGTCACAACCTACTCCTATCGGGTTCGAACTTAGTTGGATTTCAAGAAAGTTTTCAAAGACATGATAAGTGGAATAGCGGTAATGGAAACCGACTCATTTTTTATTTTTTATTTTTTATCTTTTTTTGCAAAGAGGGTAAAGTTGGAATTTTAGACATTTTGATCTGGCAGAAACATTTGAGGCTCTGGCGTTAACACTTGCCATAATTATATTGTCTTGTCAGTCTGTGTTGATTTGATTGTAGGGACTTGTGAAATTCCAATATTTCTGGGACATTGGGTCCAGAGCTTGGTGAACTCACACCTTCAGTATTTGTATTACTCTAAACCTTCAACTTTGTTACAGTTTTATCTCTTTCTTGATCATGGTATAACTTTTTCGATTTGATTTTCATATATTGTGGGGTTATAATGATTAAAGCGCATCATTTGAATTATTCTATTGTTTCAAAGATTTGAGCCGCACTGTACCGCCAACTAAATTTTGGTTCGACTGGTTCAACTCAATCCTAAAAAAAGTATATTAGTGTAAGCCATTTTTGTTGAAAGGGAATTCTTGAATGGCCTTGGACTATTACGGAAGAAACTCAACTAATTTTGATGTTAAACTTACAATTTTAGACTGTCATTCTCACCATATTTGTCTGCCTTTGTTCTTGAGCCACACGTTTAATAATCATCAAAAATCCAAAATTTAAGGATTTCAAACTTTTTCATCATTTGCTTACCCTAATTGTGGTGATTGCATTGCACTCATTGCAGGGAAGATACCGAAATCCCTCTATAAATCGAGGTCTTTTAGATTTCTGTGAGTATAAATCTCATGTATCCTTGAGTTCAGCAGTGTTAGTTTCTTAAATTACTTGTTGAACATTCCAAGTTGAATATTTTGAAGCGTGAAGTTAAATTTACAGTTAGCTAAACGATAAAAAAACTAACTAGATCAATTCCAAGGGAACTCACCAATCTATCGAACCTCAAGCTTTTGTAAGCGAAATTTAACAAATTCATGTCTTCTGTTATTGGAAATATTGCATAATTTAATTTGTATCGTAGGTTTTGTGGTTGACTTATGTTTGGTTCGTGAGCTCTTGCAGTGATGTCTCAAATAACGAGTTTGTCTTAAAGGTGCTGTCTTGGGGTGTTGTGCTGGAAAATGTTGCATGATCATGTGTTTTGAAGATAAATGGGAGTGTGATGAGTGCTTTCTTGATAATTGTCTCAATTGAGAGTTTTGAAGCTATGTAGCTCTTTATAAGATACATGTGTCACTGCACTCATTGCCAATTCTTAACATGGTATCAGAGCACGAATCTCATGGCTATTCCGCCCATGCGATTGACTACTCCGCCCGCATGCTGACCGACACACGCGTTATCAGTCCACGTGTATTATATAATGTCACATGTGAGGGGCGTGTTGATAATTGTCCCACATTATGAGATTAGAAGTAAACTTTTATGCTAGCTCTTTTTTTTTTTGACTTTTTTTATAATTCTTATCATCATGTATGCTAGCTCTTTATAAGATACATTTTTTTTTATTTGTTAACTCTACGACCAAAGTTTACTTTCTTGACCACCAATTTAACACTATATCTTCTATTCCGCAGTTTCGATAACAACAGACTCAATGGCCCTGAGCTGGAGGAGTTGGTGCCTATGATTTTGGATGCTGATGAACTATGGATTTATGTTGCTTTCACATTAGGAAAGCTTATAGTATTTAACTCGAAGTAGGTAATTGATATCTTTTATCGCAACATCGTGTACTTTAAAACTATGGGAACTGCATTTATAGCTAACTTGGACTCTTATTATGAATGGGGTATTTGGTTATTACTTTGTAGTGTTTTTAACACCAAAATTTGGTGTTCTAACTCGAGACTCTTCACAAATAAACCAGCACAGACTTGTGTAAATCATGTTTATGGTTAAGTCCACACCCTTCAAAAGCCATCACAAAATTCTAAGATTAACTGCACGCAAGATTTGCAAGAATTTGGGACCACATAAAATGACATTCTTGAACTCTACATCTTAATTAATCCTTGCTGTATGATAGAAAGGAGCAAAACCAAATTGAAAACATCTTCACGCCAAGTATGGGCTCCTGAAGTCCAGAAGTTTGTTTTCCCATCAGAAACCTATGAATGACTAACTGTCCTGATCGGGGGAGCTTCACCAAATTTCAATATATATGCAGTCTCGTGAACGGGGCGAAGAGGCAATATCACTTGAACGTCAAGATAAGCATCGCAGGAGAAACACCACACAGAAAGATCACTGTTTTACATCACATACATGCAAGAGAGGTGAATCAATCAGAGCATCAAAGGCACAAAAATAACAAGAAAAGATAGCAGTCCCAGGCAGTCAGGCAACACTGTGAGAGAGGGCGACTTGGTGGATTCTTTTTATGAGGGGACCAAAACTTACTGTTTCAAATAAATCATGATCCCACCCAAATGACCAGAATAGTACAGATCTTCAACTAGGTTTTTAGTACTTGAAATGCAGAAGAAAAGAGTAGCCTATAAAAACCTGAAGCTCAGAGCTAAACTGTGATTCTTGTGCTGAAAATGCTCTAGCATGTGCTTGTTCACAAAACGGCTGCAGAGTACATCTTTGCAGCATAAGCATAGCCAGTTTTCGTCCGGATGTTGGCACCTTCACAATTTCTTAGAGTCAATGGATGAAGAGAGAATACAAATGCTGAAATGTGATTACCGGCATATAGAATAAGGTGGGGCAAGGGGGAAATTTAGTAAAAAAGCCGAAACTTGCATTTTAAGAATTTTTTCTTTCGATCGCTCAATCATCCCTCTGACTTGATGTTGCTTATATACTATGAACCTCTATTGCCTAAAATCTTGTATTAACTAAGCAAGTGTAAATATGAAGAAAGAGATACTGGGAAGAATCCCACTACACAATACAGTGAATTCGTTACTCAATGCAATTTCACCTCAATTCACAATATACAGTGCAAAAACATGTTATCAAAAAAATGAAAAAATCTCATTGCTCAAAGACTCGGTGAACGACGAATTAAAAAGGGGTTTAGGGTTTAAGGAGATCGACCTATTGCAGGGAGTATCGGGAGTTGGGATGTGAATGAGATCGGAACTCAAGGAACCAAGATGATCGCAGTGGGTTCGGGCCTCGACCCAGCCCGATTCGGAACCGTACAACATCAACCCCTCTTCTTCTTCTCCGATGACGGGAAGAGAGAACGACGATGAAGCTTTCTTTGCCATTAGCTGCCGAGCTTTTGCAACTATTTCTTTAAGACCCCTGTATGGCTGACAGGCACTTATTTGTAAATTGACATTTCATTCCGTAATTCTCAGAATTTTTGGCTTTTTATTGAGATTGACAAAAATACTTTCGTTTATGATCGAATGTTTTGCATTTATTTACAAATCATAGGAAGATAAGTTGCAGATTATCAAAGCCACAAAAGATAAATTATCACATTATAAAATTTTGTCAAAATTATTTTTCTACTTTTAGGTGCAAGTTACACCTACTTATGTTATTTTTTAGGTGTAGATTGTCTCATATGTTATTCAAAATAGACAGATTACTCTCTTATATTATTATTTAGGCATAATTTACCCATTCAATGATATGATTGATCTTTTAACATTAATTTCAAACTCAGTATAAAGATTGAATGTTTTGCACTTATTTTCAAACCAATGAGGAAAATCGACTATTTTCAAACCATAACAAAATATATTGCCTATTTTCAAGACCATGTAAGTTCCATGACAAAAACCCTTAATTTGGGGAGCAAGTATCTCATGATTAAATTTGTATTCAGTTATATTTAATATTTGAATTTTTTTAGGTAAATCATATATGTCGATAAAAATGCAAAAATAATAAATTACATTCTATAGAATTAGTCCCTAAAAAAGCATGATTAATAGTTTAAAAAATTATAAAAATGATTAATTAAACTAATAGTGGCTTTTATTATATTAGACCCAACTTTTTATATATGAGCAACAATATTAGGGATAATACATGATATAGTCTTTTTTATTTGCACTCATTCTCGATTTAATCCCTAATATTTACACTAACCTGATTTAATCCCTTTAGTTTTCTATTTTGAATTTAATCTCGTGTTGCATAATTTCATTGTTTCAAATTCAGACCGAAAATCCCGAAGTTTTGGGTTTCCCTGCTTACTGAAATGAAATTCATTTTTTGGTTTTTTCCGCAAAATTTTCATCAGTGGATGCGATGATCTCGAGGTGCGTTTGCGTAAGGGTGTAATGATTTGGATTGGACGTGTTTCTTTAATTGTTGCAGCCAATTATTAGCTGAATGGATGACAATGAAGAAATCTCTATAGAAACTGTACTGCTTCATATAAGTTCATGAACTCAACTTACAAGGAATTTCTTACTTTTCTTCGTGATTCTAATGATGACTATTATCTTTGTTCTTATGGATTTTTATTTTCCCGTCTTCGTACTTTGTTTTTGAAGCCGTGTATGTGGGATTATTAGAAAGTACGGGCTGATGTGCTGTAGACAATGCTTCCGCAGCAATGCCAAGGAAATCGGCTTCATCAAGGTAACCATTGCTTATGCATCAATTACTCCTTTTTCTTTGCATATTTCATGTCGGTAGAACCGATTTTGTTGATGCTGGACAAGAAGATTGTACCCTGGTTGGATGGATTCAAACTTAGTTTGTGATTGGATTTCATTTTAATCCTACAACAAATAGACAATCTCTTCCTTTTCCTTTTATTTTCTTTTGTAGGTTACTTTTCTACAACCTATGTTACAACCAGAGCATTCCAATCGCCTCCTCCTTCGAGAATATCATCTCACCCTTTGTGAAGGCACTTTTAACTGACTTTGACATTGAAAATTTCCATGATACAACAATGGTGGTTCTTGACATTGCACTGTGGCTTTGATCATATAGCAGCCTGCTTCTAACCCTTCGGCGATCTACGCTATTCTGTGTAGGTTGTTAGGTGGTGATGGTAGTAGGAGGAAGTGGCGTTGTCATCTCTATCTAGAGAGGTATTGAAAAATCACAATTTGAAGGAATCTAATCTCATTCCCTTTTATTTTTATGTTTATTTATTATGGAGAAAGGAATGTGGAAGTAGACAACATATGGGAGGAGGAGAAAAAAAGATGAAAGTCGAGAATGGAAAAAAAAAAATTGGAAACCGAGATGTAGGGGTGCTTAACGGGCCGGGTCAATCCTGATCCGGCCCGAAATTGGACTGGTTAGCCCGGTTCGTAACCGGAACCGGAACCGGGCTAACCGGTTCCGAACCGGTAAGATACCGGTCCGGATCGATTCTACTGTTCCGAAACCGGTAAGATACCGGTCCGGATCGGTTCTACCGTTCCGGAATCGGTATCTTACCGGTTCCGGACTAAACGGATCCGGTTCCGGATTGAACCCGAACTTATTTGTTATTTTTATTTTTTTAATTTTAAGGTAATATAAGTTAGATTTTAAAAAAAAAAAAAATCAAACAAACCGGTTCCGGGTTGGAACCGGTCCAACCAGGAACCGGTAGAACCGGAATCGAAACCAGAACCGGATCTAATCCGGTTCCTTATCGGATCGGACCGATTCCAGACTTAGCGGATCCGGAACCGGCCGATTCCGGATTGGGTTGGATCGGATTGGGCCAATAAGCACCCCTACCGAGATGCTGATCCACCATGGAATCTCTCTCATGAAGCCATGGAGCCTGTTCAAGTTCAGTGACTCACAAAATGTTAAATCCTCTATTTTTTATTTTGAACGGAAAGGTGATATATAAACTAAACCCGAATCACATTTACATGAGTGAGCATAAAAAGAGGGCAAAATTCCATCATCCTAACAATTATTTGCCCAGAAAACATATCAAAAGATGCTACCCACCTACAGGTTCCAATCTCCAGCAATGACTAGAAAAACTATAAGATCGTCTACAAGGTCGACTAGACCAAGTAATTAAATGATCTTCTTTGATATATGAAGGTAGAAACAATGGTAGAAGAGAGACAAAAACTGAAATTTGACAATCAAATGAGTAAGCATTTTTAACAATATCTAACGCCGAACACCAGCGACCTTTGAACACCATGAGATGGCGATCAAAACCTATAATCGAAGAAGTCATAGCCACAATTTGCAAAACCCACGGGGACCCAGATCGAGGCACAAAAACAGTAGAGACGGACGTTGGTTTGGTTAAAAAAACAAAATAATTAAAGAAAACACTATTCATTATTAAATAATTTAAAAGGATATATATGACTTATAACATTATATTTATATATAATCTATAATTCAATCATAAACAGTACACCAAACAACTTACTAATTACGTCATTTCATCCTTATCCCATCATACCAAACTTTTTATCTAAAGTCAATTATACTCTATGGCTGTGTTCTTCTCATAGGATTAAGGTAGGATTGTTAAATTATCAGGGTTAATCATTTATTCTTTTCACTGATTAAAAAGCCCAAAAACTCTCTAAGGCCCGTGAGTAAATGGCTAACACTAGTATGAAGCATCCCTAGTCTGATGTGTGATGTCTTCTCATTATCTGAACAGTAAGTAAGATTGGGTACGCCTATTTACTCATTTACCCTTCCATATGAGAAAACCCTACAAAGCTTTAATTCATTGTCGTCAAAATAAGGTGCCGTCAAACTCCTGCTATGTCTGAAGGAGCTGAGAAAACGAGATCCACAGGAGTCGACGTCCAGTAGCCGAAGCAAGACATCCGGCGCAAGGTAGATATTCGTCGTCTTCGTCGTTTGTCTGTTATCCGCCTCATAAAATTTGAATCTATTCTCTAACACCACTGCAATATATATATATATATATATATATATTTGAACACCATAACCATATATTTTGAGTCATATCTGTTACAAGTTGAGGAAAAATATGTTCTTGTTTTATATTAATCATCACAGTGACAAAAGATTCGAAGAAGACAGAACAAAACAAAGATATTCCTCCTCACAGAAAAACAAAAGTTAATCCCAATCAAAATGTCTATTTTGCTATAGGATTGTGAGGATTTACGTGAACTGTTATTGATAATGTTAGGAATAAATGACTTTTGAACACTGTTTTTAATAATCTGGCGCCTGCTTGAAGAAGAAGTGTCCTCAGTCAGAAACTCGAATCCCTTAATGTTATATAAAAACTCCACATTCCCCCAAATTTATTAGAGAAATACATGATCTTGAAATGACAGTAAACAAATTATATATATACATTTACCTTTGTTGAATAGCGACAATATTGATGGATTCATTTGTTTATGTTTATAACTGTAACCACGTTGTATGAATGAAGTTGGCATGAAAGATTTCATCTGCTCGTTTCTTATTGCAAGTGTCAACAGCTACAATCTGTTTCATGAATGCATCGTGTTTTGTGTTTGAATATGTTTCTCATGTGTTTGTAACTCCTATTTACCTAAGTTGCATTAAATATATTCGTATACGAAATAATAATGTGGCAGAATATTTCTGTCACTTGTGCCATGGACATAGAAGATAATTATGACGAGGATGTTCTACTAGTATATCAAACGGTGATCTGTTCATTTGTGATTTTGTGTACTATGACCCGGTATTACCTGAAGTTCAAAGCACGTCGTAAGCGACGGTGCAGTTGGGTAGACATTTCTTATAGTGTGGCAGGAAGACTACGTACACAGTTAAACCACCTGCACAGAATATCGAAGTAAGTGACGTGCATTGTGTAGTGAATCTGAGGATGTATCGAAACGCATTTGGAAGACTTTGTTATTTGGTAAGGCACGTGGGTGGGGTTTCAGATTCTAGATATGTTAGGGTCGATGAGAAGGTTGCGATGTTCTTGTCAATATTAGCGCATCATAAGAAGAATAGGATAATTGGGCATGACTACATACGAAGTGGCAACACTGTAAGTACTCATTTCCACGAAGTGCTTACAGCTATTCTTATGCTACACCCAATATTGATTGTGAAGCCCATTCCTATGGATGATTCTTCCTCAAACGAAACATGGAAATGGTTCAAGGTAATTATGCTCTACCATTCAATGTGTTTCATATAATATTAATATTAATATTTTAAATAAAAAAATAAGTTATTCTACCATTTAAACAGGGTTGCCTTGGCGCATTGGATGAAACATATGTCAACGTGCACGTACCATTGACGGATAAGCCAAAGTATAGAACAAGGAAAGGGTCAATAGCAGTTAATGTATTGGGTGTGTGTGACCGTGATATGAAATTCATCTATGCATTAACAGGATGGGAAGGTTCGACAGCAGATGCAAGGGTTCTTCGGGATGCTATTAATCGACAAGATGGTTTGAAGATTCCGAGAGGCAATATGCAGGACTCATATTTCATCTGTACCACATAATAGATCCTTTATGTTAATAACTTGAACTGAAATTCTTTAGTTTCCATTAATAGTGATCCCATAATAATATTCGAAAATAATGACAGGGTGCTACTATCTATGCGACAATGGTTACGGAAACGTGGAAGGATTCTTAACCCCGTACAGGCGAACACGATATCATATTAACGATTGGACAAATTCAAACATTGGACCTCAATTGCAACCGTATCTCCAACATTCAGCAATCCATCGGTGTTTTCGCCCTCAAGTTTCGACGTACTCTTCACTGTCGGTTGCTTTCTCTGCATAAGTTAAGGGTGAAACATTAGTATACTTACTGGTAATCGAAAGTGTGGACGAGCATTCCTTGCTTTCCGACATTGATCCTGCAAGTATGGCGTTAAAGGATTGAAATGTATATCAGCGTGCTCAATCTGGCTTTTTATAATATGAATATCCTCATTTAATTGAAGAACTTACTGCCATAAAATATTTAATTACACAACTACCTCATTGGAATATCATTTATAACCATTGTAAATATATGTGCAGACTGTGAGTTGTGAGATACTTTCAGTCATATCACCGAAAATGAGCTATAAATATTTACCGTAGCATTCAATGTCAATAAAATATGGATGAAAAATGAATTTGGAATTTGGAGTTAATAATAAATAGGCGTAGAAGAATGAGAAAGTGGCGTACAAGATTACTATAATATTTTATTAATAATTAAATTACATAAATAAATTTATTTTGATTAATTATTTAAAATAAAATAATAAAAATAAGTGCAAAACTATTCGAGGGTATTTTTGTCATTTTACGAATAAAATTAATCTATACCACTTAATTATCAAGTACACCGAACACAATATTACTTATCATACTTTATTAATCATACGAACCAAACACAATATAATTTATCCATTAGTTTACTTATCAACCCATTATCCATTTTTTAATCTATCAATAAATTATCATATCCTCGAACCAAGCGCACCCTATCATTACATTAATTATCAAGTGAAGTGATATGAATTTGGAGGTTAAGAAATGGAATTTGGTCGTTATTAAAGTATTTGTTGAGTGGATAAACTAAATAATCATTTATTTTTTTCTAGTATTTTACATTTATTTCATTTTACAATAATTCAGAAATTTTCAAGATTTTTTTTAAAAAAAGTAAAGCTCAAACAATGAAAAAAAAAAATCTCTTAATGAGATAAATAGTAATTTCGTTGCCCACAAAATAAAAAGGAAACCTAATAGAAGAGCCTCAAAAGCTTTGTTTCATGTCCATCACAATTATTTTGTTGCAATTCTTGCCTGGAAACAAATCCACTATCCAACGTCGTCCTGTCACACTCCTCCGACGGTATCACCTGTCTGTTCTTCTGTCTCCGCCGCTTCACCCTCCCATCGGCGGTCATTCTTACCGGGAAACCAGCCGTCAACCCAATATCCGGTCTACTCGTCATCTCTTCTAAATCAAACCCTTTCCTCTTAAACCTCAAGTTCATATCTCGAGACCCGTACAAATCATTCTCGTTCCCGGTAAAACCTTCTTCAAACTCAGGCAAGGCTCACAGAACGCCGCCATGCAGCACCGTCTCCACCGCCTCCTGGCATACCCGCCAATTCCCCGTCCATTGTAATCCAACGGCTCCGTTTACGGGATTCACTGTCCTCCCGCATGCTTCAAATAATAAAGACTGAAACAAATCTGCAAATCAAGGAAACAAAACAGATATTAATGAATAGAAAAAACACACAGAACACTTATATGTTACAGAACCTGAATCTACTAAATTAACGTAGCGGGTCTTTGGGATTCGTGGACAGATGAAAGGAAGGACATGAGTCCGGCACGGCCAAAAAACTTGGCGACAAAAACGGTGGCGTTTGCCTGAGCTTGAGGGCTCTGTATGCCTTGCAAACTTTGCCTGAGAATGCAGTTTTCGTTGCATCCCTCTGGAGTACCCTGCAGCCGTTGCAACTCATTGTTCTTGAATCAGTAGCTTCGGAACCCAAGAAAAGAAAAGTGTTGGATAATCAAATAAAATTGTTGTTTCGTGTTTGATCTGGAAAGCGGAGAGAGATTAGAGAATAGAATTCAAGGGGGGCCTGCTAGAATGAGGAGTATTCGTGTATATATAGGGGTGAGGAATTGACCATGCATGTTATGTTTGATACAACTAATCGTATATTTCTAGATTAATCTACCGGAATTAAGTGTTTTAATATGTATCACATATTATATTGTTTTTAAAGTATTATGATATAAAAAATCTAACTAACCTACAAGTTTTTTTTTTTTTTTTAAACAAAAAATTAATAAATATTTACATTTTAGAAAACCAAATTGTCAAGCACACCAACATCAAAAATACCAGCAAACAAAAAAGTCACAGCCATAGAAAACTAGAATATAAAACAGGAGCTCGATCATAATACAAGCGCCTCCGCCGAGTGAAAGCGGGACCGTCAGGTGAAAATAAACTTGAATCATGGCAAGAGCACATGACTGTATCCATGAAGGTACAGTCCCCTCAAACCATCATCTCATAATACGGGCAAGTATGAGGCATGCCTTCCAATACAAGTGAAGGTACAAATGAGGATAACGAATCGCATAAACTGAGAAAGAGACGATAAACTTACACGTCTTGGCATCCAAAACCCTGACGAAAGGAAAAAAAGGATTTTAAATTAAAATTCCTAGTAAATAATATGATTTTAACCATGCTTATGTCATATATCAAACTATTGGATGTGAATATTCTCATCTAATGATTGATATGCTGAAAATACTTTTAAAATAGTATTGTGACTACGTACATAAACAAAACTAAGATGTTTTTAGTGAAAATATACGAGAGGTATAGAAAAAAACAATTTATTGTAATATTTAAATAATATGCATAATTTATTTAAGAATAATAACTAGGACAACATAAATTTTTGAAAATTGACATTTGGATTGAAAGATATTTATAGCATTATGAGTGAATGATGTTATGAGTTTTGGAGGGAAAAAATGCAAAAAATAAAAAAATTATATTTAATAATTATTATAAATAAATATCATTTATTTAAATAATCCCAATTTCCAAGGGCGTTTGGCAAGAGAGGACGATCTATGTTTCGGCGAAAGGGTGTGGTTTTGATGCCCCCTCTTCTTTTGTACCACTCATCAAAAATGATTAAAATTTTAAAATATTGTTAAAAAACCAAAAATAAAGAAATTACTGGAGGAAGAAATTAATTTATCAATTTACAGTAATTCGCCAAAAAGGCGAATTCAAATTTTTTTTTATTTTAAGGAATTCGTCTTTTTGAAAGACGAATCTAAATTTTTTTTACTTTTTATTTTTAGTAAACTCGTCTTTCAAAAAGACTAATCTTTATTTTTCATGTCGGTTCTATCGGTCATTATTAATTAAATTTTAAAAAAAGAATAAACTTTTGACCAATTTCACCGGTCAAAAAATTTGGTTAAAAATAAGATTTTGCAACTCATTTTTACACACACTTAGCACACATACTTTACACACACTTTCCATCCCCCATCAACTGCGGCGGCAATGGAGGCAGTGACGACGGATATGGCAGCAACGACGACGGCGGCGGCAATTTGAAGGTATAATATAATCCTTAAATTTAATATATTGTGTATTACATAGCATGTTTATAAATAATACATAGCATAATACATAGGTCTATTTCAAACAAATGTATTTTGATATATTGTTGTTATCTTGCACACTGCACATATTATTATAATATATATATTTGTAAATATTATAAAATATATATATATATATATATATATATATACTTAGTTATTATTATTATTATTATTAATATTATATATATTTATAATCTATAATTATATTATATTATTTGAATTCTAATAATAAATATTGTTTATTATTTTTGTGATTGCACATAGGATAAATGTCATATTGTTTGTCTATGTTGGGGGATTTTATCGCATGATTCTTGGTCTGTGACATATGACAATTTGAGGTTTTTGGCAGATTACCCTCTATGGTTTCTCAAATAGGCAGATTACCCCCTATGGTTTGAAAATAGGCATTTTACCCCCCTGTGGTTTACAAAATAGGCAGTTTACCCCATGTGGTTTGAAAATAGACATTTTACCCCCCTGTGATTTGTGAAAACATGCATTTTACCTCTCTGTGGTTTACAAAATAGGCAGTTTACCCCCTATGTGTATGGTGTATTTCACACATATTCACAAACTATAAGGGGGTAAAATATGTGAGGGCTCAATCCTAATCATGTGATTAATGATCACACAATGATAATTATAGCGTAAACAGCGGAAGATTTATTTAACATTTAGTAACATGTGGCCCTAAAAATTTCGGCATGACCTCGTCGCACGAGAAACATACCACTAATACCAATAGTCAAAAGAATAAACCTCTCAAGTGTGGCTTCCACCAGACATGCCCACTCTGGGTCTTCGCCACCTGTATAACCTGCTATTGTCCACACACAAAGACAACAACAGCCCCCCTTGGGGGTGAGCAAAAGCCCAATATGGAACTATCATGGAATATACAACATGTATCTATAAAATGTGATAAATGATGTAATGTAATGCAATGCATGTCGTGTCGGTATCAGGTCAATCACCCATCCACTGGTATATCAGAATCAATCAAATCGCTATCAAATCATAGTAACTCGAGCCTGCCAAGCATAAGGGATCATCAGTGATGCGTCGTCAAAGCGTCATCACATCCCAAGTCTTGACATAGTCAGGGACATAAACGGGATGACATCAGCAAGGTGCCACCAATCCCTCGTCTCAACAAATCATGGTAATCAGAGGAGACCACGATTCCCTATACCTCCCGGGCCATTTAATACCGGTCATAGTATCGCGGTACCAATCTCCAATGATTATCCCAGAATCCAAAAATAAACAGGGTATTTAAGGATCATAGCTCAACGTGCAATGTCATGCATCGATGTATGTATAAAAATGATGTGTGTTAACAAAACTTTTAATTTCATACACCGATGTGCCAATTCATGAATGCTATGAATGCCACATAATTTAAATAAAATCACGTAGCCACATAATCTCACGTAATTCACAGAAGTCAACAAATCATATATCAAATGATACAGATACATGTCGTATGTTACCGATCGCAACATACCTTTACTTCTCGATAAGAGGTGCCAAAGGTTTGAGGAGTGCTCTTCATTTAGCAGCTTTTGTCTTTGAAGTTCCTCAATTGAATCCCAAGTGAGTTTGCTTTGGAAGGCTTGAATTGATCTTCAATCAGCAGTTATTGAGCTTCCAAATCATGTATATATAGCCCAAGTAATGATATATACGTTAGATACAAGAATATAACCGTTGGGACAGTTTTGGTAAGCTTTCAAACATTGCAACGGTCATATTCTGCTTTTGGGCTATTTTTGGAAGTCTGCTGGTCTGATCAACTGGTCTGGTCAGCTGGTTCAGCATCAGCTGGCATGAGGTCTGCTGGTACCAGTTGGTCTGAGGTCTGCTGGTACAGCATCAGCTGACCAAGGTCTGCTGGTACAACATCAGCTGGTCTGAGGTCTGCTGGTACCAGTTGGTCTGAGGTATGCTGGTACCGCATCAGCTGGCCAAGGTCTGCTGGTACCAGTTGGTCTGAGGTGCTGGTACCCTGTTGCCCAACATCTGTTGTTCTATTCGCTTGGTTATATCTCTTGATTCGTTGATTTCTTGGCAAAGTGATCTTCATGAAAGTTGTAGCCCTTTCTCTTAGCTTTCCACGGAATCAAGAATCGCTCGATTTCGAGTTTGTATGAGAGAGTTATGCTCGAAATACGAGGTGATGGTCCTGCTGTATGTTTGCTGGATGCAGCAGCACATGGCGTGAATTGCAGAAGCTTTTTGGCTATCTTAACGTCCGGTTCAGTCTTTCACTTTCAAATATGACTTGTAGATCTTTGTCTTAGCTTTCCAACCCATACTGAATCATCTCGTTTCGATAAGTGAACTATGAGATATGATCAATTTAGTCAGCAGCGCTCGGGTCTACTGGATGCTGAATTCTCATTTCAGCAACCAAACTCAAGGCCATTTCTTAGCAGATCATCAAGCTGTAAAATATCATCTATGAACTGCACACTTGATGAAATATGTTAGCAACACAATAACAAGTTTTGTTAACATCAAAACTAAGATTATTCGGTTTTCTAAAACCCAACAATCTCCCCATTTTTGATGATCACAAAACTTGAATAAAAAATATGAACATTAAAGCACAATGTTGTATAACAAGAAAAAACCATATTTTTTTAAACAACATATTTCTCTCCCTTTTTGTGTGAATCAAAAAATGAAGACAAATAAATTTACTCCCCCTCAAGGATTGAGATTAAACTCTCCCCATTAATTTTAAAAGGTTTGAAAATTTTTGCAAGTGAGGGGCAAATGGGGTAGGCTAAAACAAATTTAAAAAAATGCAATGCACATTAATTTTTAAAAAATTAACCTCTTTTGAAGATGGATGAAGCATACTTGGCAACAAATTTGAATTTCTTGACAAAACTCAACAATGTCCATTTCATCTTTCTGCGGTGGCAGCACACTTAGTCCAACTTGAACTAATAAACTGCTTTTCCTCGAGCATGTTTGGGCTGCAAGACCTATACCGTTGCGATCCACTATGAGTCTAGTTTGCAACGCAAAAAACGATTTGTCATTTGGACATCCGAGCAAGAAGTTATGCCAATTTTTCCAAAGTCGCTGCAAGCTGCCAAAAGAATTGAATGCTTCGAAAATTGTTAGATAAAATCTCAAAATAAAAAAATTTTAAACTTAAAATGAGTTTAGAACATATTGAACAAAAATTTGAACATTTAAAATAGATTATAAAATTATTTTCGTGCAAAATGAATGCAGTGAAATTGATTTTTATGCTAAAAATTTTCATACACCAAGTTTTAGAAAATTATGCTATGAAAATAATTTCATGCTCATGAGAAAGTTTTCTTAAAAGATTTCCGTCTAAAATTAGTTAAAATGCTTTCCAAGAACAACCAGGCTCTGATACCGCTTGTTAGGATCGATTTCGGGGGTGGGTTGCAATTCCACACCCGAGTTCAACCAACTTGAGCTTCAATAGCTCGTGTTCTTGAAATAATTGCACCGAGAGATTATATCGAGTTTGGTTACAAAACCGAGCGGAAGACACTCGACATAACCCGCTCGAAAATCGATTACTCAAATGAAAGTCATTTTAAAGATATGCAAGAAAGTATGTAAAAACAGTAAGGTAAATAAATGCAGTAAAGTAAATAACACAAGCATTTGTTTCTGGAAGTTCGAAGCACAACGCTTCTACATCTCCCCTTCTTCCATCTCATGGAAGGATACACTAGAAGACTTTGATTTATACAACTCTTTGTACAAACCCGGTCCAGTTGGGCATTCCCCATCCAACTAGAACTCCTAGCAACTCAACTATGTATGTTCTTTAATGTCTCATATACAAAGACCTCTCAATCGGTTGTGATGAATCATCAACCGTTACAATGGTATTTACTCTTCTATTTTAGCTCACAAATACAATGAATAGAGTGAATATAAAGGCACAAATGATTCCATAATGAATCTGTACAACAAGGTAAGAGGTGTCAAAGGTTTGAGGAGTGCTCTTCATTTAGCAGCTTTTGTCTTTGAAGTTCCTCAATTGAATCCCAAGTGGGTTTGCTTTGGAAGGCTTGGATTGATCTTCAATCAGCTGTTATTGAGCTTCCAAATCATGTATATATAGCCCCAAGTAATGATATATACGTTAGATACAAGAATATAACCGTTGGGACAGTTTTGGTAAGCTTTCAAACATTGCAACGGTCATATTCTGCTTCTGTGCTATTTTTGGAAGTCTGCTGGTCTGGTCAACTGGTCTGGTCAGCTGGTTCAGCATCAGCTGGCATGAGGTCTGCTGGTACCAGTTGGTCTGAGGTCTGCTGGTACAGCATCAGCTGGCCAAGGTCTGCTGGTACAACATCAGCTGGTCTGAGGTCTGCTGGTACCAGTTGGTCTGAGGTCTGCTGGTACCGCATCAGCTGGCCAAGGTCTGCTGGTACCGCATCAGCTGGTCAAGGTCTGCTGGTACCAGTTGGTCTGAGGTCTGCTGGTACCGCATCAGCTGGCCAAGGTCTGCTGGTACCCTGCTGCCCAACATCTGCTGTTCTATTCTCTTGGTTATATCTCTTGATTCGTTGATTTCTGGGCAAAGTGATCTTCATGAAAGTTGTAGCCCTTTCTCTTAGCTTTCCACGGAATCAAGAATCGCTCGATTTCAAGTTCGTATGAGAGAGTTATGCTTGAAATACGAGGCGATGGTCCTGCTGTATGTTTGCTGGATGCAGCAGCACATGGCGTGAATTGCATAAGCTTTTTGGCTATCTTAACGTTCGGTTCAGTCTTTCACTTTCAAATATGACTTGTAGATCTTTGTCTTAGCTTTCCAACCCATACTGAATCATCTTGTTTCGATAAGTGAGCTATGAGATATGATCAATTTAGTCAGCAGCGCTCGGGGTCTACTGGATGCTGAATTCTCATTTCAGCAACCAAACTCAAGGCCATTTCTTAGCAGATCATCAAGCTGTAAAATATCATCTATGAACTGCACACTTGATGAAATATGTTAGCAACACAATAACAAGTTTTGTTAACATCAAAACTAAGATTATTCGGTTTCCAAAACCCAACACCGATCGCAACATACCTTTACTTCTCGATACTTGAGCTTGTAGGGTCGAAGTAGTCACTGCATATCATTATAAATTCACAATTCAATAAACTAATCATTAAAAAAGGGTTATCAATTTTAGACACAGCTTAACCAATTTATGGTAATTAAATTGATGTGATTACGTCATAATTTAATTAGCTAAATTATTTTTCACCAATTCAAATTATTGTTCAACAATTATAGTCCAAATTAACTGGTAATTATCGAAACAAAGTCGGAAAAATCGGATATCAAATTTACCCAAAATTGCACACAGTTCACGCACGCATATCAGCCGATTCCGGCGAGATCCAGCGGCGATAGTGGCTGTGGCTGGTGTAGAAACCTTCGTCCAGGTGCAAGGAAGAGATTCGGTGCTTTGGTTGCTTCCAATTCGTAGTAGATTCGAAGAAATTAAAACCAAAAGCGTAGAAACCCTAACTCTAGCGACTTCGTTCGTTTCAGACCAAATCGAACCACTTTTCGAACACCAAAATTTGATTATTTGGTATGGAAAGATGCGCCTCTGAGTTGTGAACACGGTGGTAGGTCGGTCTTGTCTAGAGGTGGTCGGACGGCGGCGAACGGAGCGGATAAGTACACGGTGGTCGGTGATCGCGCGAGAAGTGCGTGTTTTCGCACGTTTTAGTGTGTGTCTGCGATGCAGTGTGTGTTTTACACGTTTTGCTATGTGTTTTACGTCCTACACCGATATATATTAATTCCCGACCAATTATGAACATCGGGGTGTCACCGGTGTACTGGTGCATGTATATTACATATATAGTCCACAACTGACATCGTGTCCTTATTTGAATCACAAAAATTAAATCCTACGATTTAATATAAATTTTATATTTACTAAATCATTTTAATAAAATTTCGGTGTTAATCCGAATATTCAAAAAATATATTTGTTATTCACCATGTTCTGACCCGACTGACAATTGACATGTACAAGATCAATTTCCACTCTCGTTAATTACATTATATTCTAATTAATTAATTTCTAACTCTTAATTCTCATTATCACTTCACATTTACAAAATGTTAAATATTCCTTATGTTTATTCTCAACCATATGATTGACATAAGATGAATCACATAATTGTTGAGAAGCTAAACCTGATTTTCGATAATACGGTATGAGGGCCTTACAAAATACCTATTTTCACAAACCACAGGGGGTAAAATGCATATTTTCAAACCACATGAGGTAAACTGCTCATTTTGTAAACCACATGAGGTAAAATGCTTATTTTTAAATCACAGGGGGTAATTTGCATATTTGGCAAACCACAATAGGGTTATTTGCCACTAGCTCGACAATCTTCCTATCAAATTATCCATAATACCACGTAAACAACATTTTCTGAAATTGCCAAAGGCAAGTTACGGTAAAAATATAATAAAAAACTTTTCCATTTTAATTTCGAATTTTTTTTTACAATAACTTGAAATATTTTAATCATATCTTTCATACCAGAATTATTAATTAGGTGACGCTTTGGCTGAAAATTTTGAGTCTCTTTTTTATCGATTAGGTATTTATGATATATATACCTGGTGACTACAGAACATCAAAAAATTGTTAATATTATCAATGCAAAATCTAATGAATAGTTGATTGCATTTTTGTGGAGTAATAGAGTGTATAGGTGTATTTTTAGATTTAAAAATTTAGAAAACATCGATAAAGATGAGCTTGAATTAAAATTATGGTAATCAACTAGGTTACTTGATGTTATAGGAAGCATTGAGCCACCTCGTGAAAATCCAGCTCTGCCAGATGTTTGCCGAATAATTGAACACATAATAGCTGAGATGGTGGAGTGCCACATCGGCCCACTCGAGCAGTGCATACATAAACCACAGACCTAACATAGTACTTGATCAAAGCGGATGCTCAGACATTGATGACCCGAAAAGATCATGGACGTACGTTAGTGATAGACGACAATTATAGACGCAATCGTGGGATGATCTTTTCATACGTGATTTTATATTAAAACATAACAAAAGTAAGTTATATGAAGAGCGAAATTTTGAATATATTATACAACTGCAAATATAACGACTATCAATAGGGTGGAGAAGTTTTGACAGGCTTTGGAGGAACTAGTTCCATATTATTAATGGAAGGGAACGCTGGGAGTTCTTGCCTAAATGCACCGACACTGAAACAAAGCATCTAATGTTATTTTAATGCCGCCAGCAAGCTGTAGGCTTTCTTCTCACGAAGTACTTCCGAATCATTGATGTGACCAGGGGTGGAGTCAGGATTTCGGGCTACTTTAGACTGACCACATAATAAACAAAACGCTAAAATAAATTATTTTAAAAAAAAAATGAATAAACAAATGAAATGGAGAAACTCTGCTAGCAATGGAGGAAACTGGAGAACAAGAAATACAAATGGAGAACATGAAATATATCACGAGTCGATTGTTAGCATCAGGCAACACAATCAGAGCACAAAAGACATAATTGCTGAACTATGGCTACACTAAATACAGAGTGGTGCAAAATATCAGAAAGAGTTCGATTGGGAATAATGATTGCCTTATTATGTTATGTGGAAGTTTAAATAAGACAACTGAAACTGTAAATTTGACCCGAAACTATTTTACATTCGGTCCTACACGACGTGTGCGCACATAATAGATAATGGGGGGAAAACACACAAGATTGACTTGACATTTTGCATATAACATCAGAGCATTCAACCTCGTAGCATGCTACTTAAATGTTATCCTTAAAATATAAGGAGAAAAAACCATACAAAAGATCATAAAAAATCCAATCTTTTACATACTTCCTCGTCCTAAGAAACAGAATGCCTCCCTTTCCTTGACGGTGTAAACTTCGCATCCTCGTGAGTATTCGAGCCAAGACTCTCCGACGAATCCGACCC
Organism: Haberlea rhodopensis; assembly: GCA_907163345.1. Lineage (NCBI taxonomy): Eukaryota > Viridiplantae > Streptophyta > Magnoliopsida > Lamiales > Gesneriaceae > Haberlea > Haberlea rhodopensis. Next base: position 19,940,787 of record CAJQUN010000002.1, read on the forward strand.
GCAATTTTCCATCCCGCCCCCTTTCCCCGACCAAATTTTTGACAATATTTTCTTCGACATAATCAAACCTTTCACCTTGCTAACAGCAGCCCTGTCACTGTTACTAATCCTGTTCTCTGCACTGTCTCTGTCATTGACAACTCCATTTCCCAATCTTAAAGCAGCCAGCTCTCCTCTTAAGGCTCTGAGTTCTTCAGCTGAGGCCACACCGTCCCAGTCTTCATCGTTATTAGTAGTACCCGATCTTGAGCTCCCGTAAGAGCCACAGTTGAGGTCTTTTATGGCTTTTGGAAGATCAGGAGTGGTGCTGCCAGACGAAGCAGCAGCCCGAACTTGCTCAAAAAAGAGGACTTGTACAACTACTCGCAAAGGGAGTCGCTCGTTTTGAACTGCATGCATACACGCATCTGCAGTGAGTCGTTTGCAGTCCATGAGCCGGCATATTCGCTTCCGATCACTTTTGGTGATATTTGGATGCTCCTGCAAGAAAATAGTTGATAAACACCAAGGAAAATATATGAAGAGAAAGCATTCAGGATTTGGCCAAAAAAAATTGAGATTTAATTCATTTCCTTTGTTTGCAATCTTATTATGAGGTTGCAAGGTGGTACGTTTCAAGATTAACTTCGTGCATAGTTAAATCAGTTATTTACCTTGAGATATGTATCAATGGCTCGATACAGACCATCATGCGCAGGCCGTGAGAAAGTAGAGACCATTTCCGCGATGCTGATGAACATTGTCATAGGTAGATTTGGGTCCTTCGCAATCTCTGCTAGGTAGCCATCGACTCGCTTTGCCACCATGAGTTTTGATGCTTCAGATAAGATTCCAGGCTTTCTAATCTCCTGAATTTCATCACCATTTTCCGTTTCAGTTTCAGCGTTCCGATCTTTTGTCATAAATTCTTCTAGTATTTTCTTGACAATTGAAACATCATAAATCATGGATTCCCCTTCACGGGCTCGAATCAAAAGATCATTAACTGAAGCCTCCTCCAATTGCTGCCCTATTCTTTTCACAAGCTCCATTTTCACCTTTTCTCCAGAATCAACCGAGATACCCGCTTTCAACAACTTCAGCAAGAAACTACTCGATACTGTACCTTTTTCACCAGGCAAGAGCCAAACAATCGTATCCAACACGTCCCGCAACTTTGAGACATCATCTTGTTGGACAACACCCTTTCCGGATGCGGGAAACTTCCGATAAGCATATGCTTTTAAAGCTTCTCCAATTACTTCATACGATACCATCCCTTTGTTTTTTATGCTGACAATAACTCGTTTGTATAAATCTATTTCGAGTTCGCATAAATCCTCGACCCACCAATCATCCGGAACCATTCTGGTTCTAACTCCATTTGAGGCAAAACTGTCCCCATTTTCCTCAGGATTCTTTTTCCGGTTATTATACGAGTACGAAAAGTCCACCTTGGAAACATCAAGTGATGCCTTTGAAGCAACAGCATCTATACAATGGCTCGTTAACTTCAATTCCTCATAAAATGGTAGCAGCGATTTGGTGGTTTGAAGTACAATAATCGAGTCCTTCCAGCTACGGAAAATGCTGGATGTAAGAAAAATATCAACCTTGTATATGAGGTTACCTTTGTCAATGGCCTCGTGCATTTCGAGAAACTCGGCCGCACATCGAGTTGCAACAACATTGTAAGCACTTAGAGTAACAGTCATCCCATAACAGAACTTGGCACATATTTCAAAAGCACTTGATCCTCCCGGAATATCGTGTATGTGCACTTCATCTCCATTTCCTTCACTGGCTGCTGAAAATAACCTCTGTAAGCGTGCACTTTTTGAGACGAGGGGGAACTGCAGAATCCATTTTAGAAGCAAGTTAAAGTTGATACTGCAGAAGCACAAGAAGCGGTTTGAATCAATCTACATAAAATGGATGTTAAAAAAATTGTAGACGGCCCTACCTTGTGCAAATAGAACTTCACATCATCTACATGAACAACAATGTCTGTTGCCAACTCCGTATCTACGTATCTGCGGATGGAAATTTTGTCTATCACTATTTTTTAACAGTAAATAAAGGTGGGGATCAGATCACGTTGCAAAACAAAGACTAGCTTTTTGTATTAAAATAGGTCGGGAACACCAAGACAATTGGTACCGATAAACCAAGGTGGATCCTTTTCAGAAATTTTGATACTAAAGTAGAGAGCTATGACTTGTCCGTTTCCAAATTAACCAATGAAGAGGAGCAATTTTTCAATATAAAACCAAATAGAAGAAATCAAGTTTCCTGGACTAATTCATGAGGAACTAATCTGGCTCTGATGTATCAAACAGAGAATCAGAAGAATGTATCAGGGTTCTCTTTGGAAACATTACTCGGACTGAAAATAGTGACTTCACATATAGTAGAAAACCGTCTATGAACTTAAGAGAATTTACTTTCCCGTTGACAGAGTGGAGGCCGACCCAACGATGAGGGGAGGGGATAAATGGTCCCTCGACTGAACACAATGTGAATTCTAATATATAATTTTTCTAGCATTTCAAGCTTCCTCCCCCAAAAATGCCTGACATTGCCACCCTCTCCATGCCCTTTCTCCACCCGCATTTTTTGGATCTACCCTAATATAGATCATTTTCTTATTGAAGACACAAACCAATTTAACAATGCAGTAACCATACAGGAGATACAGATGTGACCATAAAGAGAGACATTAAACAACAAATTTATAGAAAGTTTAGCCAAGAAGTTGACGCGAATCAATTCAGAATCGGTCAAAAAAACTGCAAACATTAATCAATTTAAAATGGTTTAACAAAGGCCACCTTATGCCATTCCCATCAGTCTGAAAGGAATCAGTTTTCGATCCAAGTTTCATAAACTTCATCCTGCTAACTCAAAGATTTGTCTCTCTTCAAAACTATGATTTCAACTCTACTCCTCTGAAAGCTGCAGATTCACCACCCTGAGTCGACCCTTCGGACATCTCTATTGTCTTGAACCAAGAAACTTAGTCCTGGAACAGCAAAAATAAGCGTAGGGCTGAAAATTTAACAGTCAATATCTTGAACTTAAAGAAGAAAGCAATGGGATCTCAAAGTGGTGAAAATTTTCTATGTCTGCCTAGTTCGACCGAATCTTGACAGCAACCATAGTAAAGATTAACTTTCTGAGAAATAATATAATATGGGAATTATGCTGATTCATTTTAGGTTTTAAAGAAATAGTTCACTGAATGGGAAGAGAACCTAAGAAGAGGTTGTTTCCTTGGTTGGGGGCAAAGTCCATGGACTCCGGGCTTACCTAGTCAGCAATGGAGACATTGCCAACACATTTTTGTACTGAATTATTCTTCAAAAACTTTAGGGATCTGCCACCAGCACCAGGCACGACTCAAGAATTTAGTTTAGGGGGTCGACTTTGTTCATTTTGGGAGAAGTGGAATTTGCATTTTTTTGAAAAAACTACAAATAAAAATCAATTTTTCGACAAGTCCCAACTAGTCACCGCTGAATCTACTCCACCACCACCTCTATTTTTTTTTATCTTTCTTTCTCACTCTACCATCTTTTTTTATTCTGCATTATCTATTCTACCATCTTTATATATTCTGCACTATCTATTTCTTTATTCCTATTCTTTTACACAGAACATGTTACCTAAAGATTCATTCCACCACAAAAAGGACCCCATTACTCTCAAAGCTTCAAGTTCCAAACTTTAAAAATAAATCATAAGTACATAAATAATATTCAAATTTTTTGCAGCTTGTGATAAAAAAAAAAGTATATAAAAGAGAAACAGCACCTCGGTATAAGCCGAACAAACCACCAAAATAATAGACAACAAGAATCTCTCCTAAAAGAGTGCTGTAAGAATTTAAAAAGAGGAGATTCACGCAGTATACATGTTCCTAAAATGCAATACTCTCAGTACAATCTCATTAAAGAACAGTGAAACAAAGAGACCAACAAAATCTGAGGAACATAAAAAGGAATCATTTCAAGAATACCACTTGAAATCTGTGGACTGATTAAAATAAAAAAATACACTAGCCCATTTGCAAACATGTGCTGCAAAAAACATGTGAAACCAGAGCAATTAAAAATGGGAAAATATGGTACTTTACGATGGCTTGCAGAAATACAGGAAACCCACCTCAAATACAGCATACCAACTCAAAAAATGTGAAAAATAAAAAAATTAAAAAAAAAAAAAACTTTCTTATAGAATCATGCAATTCTTTAAAATAGAACCAAAAAAAAAACCGCATGCATATTTAAAAAGTATATGCAAAAAGATAGTTAATTTGCACGGACACCAACAAATAGAGGAATAAAATAAGGGATTTATCCTCTAACATGCTGCAAAACAAAAACAAAAAAAGACTCGCTCAAAATAACTAGTGATGCTGTGTGCTCACCTGTTTTGCTAGAACGAGCAATACAACTTTTTCCCTTCCCGAATTTTTCCTTTTCCTTTTTCTCACCAGAAACTTACATAAAAGTGAAAACGCATTGAAAGTAGCAATCTTTCAACAATAACTAATTTAAACTTGTTTCCCTTTCGTTTTCTAAAGATTTTGGCTGGAGATTTAACAACAAAGTGTGGCACAACCCTTTTCTCTGAGTTTCGCGTATTTAGTAATGGAAAATGTTCTTAATCAGTGATTGATATCAAGACAATAAATTTGCTACGTGAAGCACGCCTCGCTGACACGCAGCTTTCTTGCTCCCTCCCCTAATTAAAGGTGAGTAATGAATTGGTCCTCTCTCAGAGTCTCTCTTATAATCTTTTTTAATGAACTGTGAAAGTTCGCAAAAGCTCATTTTTTGGTGATACAAGTGAACAAGATTTGGGACGTAAAACAATCTAACCTAGTAATTTATGTTTTTTCTAATTAAGTTTTGATTAATATTTAAATTTTCAAATTCTAACCAAATTTTAGATACCATTAGATATGTAAAATTTTAGGTTGTGTTTCGATCGTGAGTTTTGAAACGAATGAATTTCAAATTTTCACTCAAATCCATGATTTATGTTTAGTTAAAAAATTAAAATGAGCATTTTAATATATGTTGGACATTTGGTTTAATATGATATTTGAATTTTGACATTTATTTTGTCAACTTGTCGAGCGTTGTCGTGAGAGGAGTAAATATCTGCATATAATATTTATAGACTTGGAGAATGCCTACGATAAAGTACCAAGTGAGATATTATGGTGGGCTTTGATGAAGAAAAAATTCACATCAAGTATGTCAATATAATCAAGGACATGTACGACGAAGTAGCATCCAATGTGAGAACGTGCAGTGGGGTGACAAGTGAGTTCTCGATCACTATTGGATTGCATCAAGGGTCTGCGTTGAGTCCTTTCATGTTCGCCCTAGTGATGTATGAGATAACAAAAGACATACAGACTGAATTACCTTGGAACATACTTTTTTGCTGACGATGTTATGTTAATCGATGAGACAATGGAAGGGGTAAATGCCAAAGTGGAGTTATGGAGAGAGACATTGGAATCAAAGGGTTTTAGATTAAGTAGGTCTAAAACGGAATATATGGAGTGCATATTTAGTGGTCGTTCCTTTCGGGATTTCGATGTTGTAGCACTCGGTGGCCAAGAGGTATCGATGAGCAGCAAGTTTCGATATCTAGCTTCAGTTATCCAAAATGATGTAGATATTGACAGTGACGTTAACCACATGATTCAGACTGGCTGGTTGAAATGGAGAAACGACACTGGAGTTCTATGCGATCGTAATATCCCGCTGTAATCGAAGGGAAAGTTTTATAGAACCACCGTTAGACCCGCAATGTAGTATGTGACGGAATGCTGGGCACCCAAAATGAATCACATCCAAAAGATGAGTGTGGTTGAGATGCATATGCTTCGTTGGATGTGCGGTAAGACCAGAAGAGATAAAATAAGGAACGAAGATATTCGAGCTGAAGTAGGTGTAGCTTGTATAGAAGAGAAGATGCAAGAAAGCCGATTACGTTGGTTCGGTCATGTTCGGCGTAATCCCAACAGTGCACCTGTGCATCGAATGGAGTCCACGGATTTCGGCTAGTTCACGAGAGCGAGATGACGACTGAATAAGACATAGCTCGAAGTTATACACAAGGACTTGGAGTGCAAGGGGATTACAGATATATGTTGACCGATAGAAGCTTTGGAGAAGACTGACGCATGTGTATGATCCGACTTGATTCTCTCTTTTGTTCAGAGATTCGGTTCGCAAACTTTTCGAACTGGCTCGAAAAATATTCGGTTCGAATTCGAAATTATCGAACTCGAGCCGAACTCGAACATGTTCAAATTTTTTCGAGCCAAACTCGAACCCAAAATACTTTGTTCGATAGTTCGTGAACTATTCGCGAACCTTAAAATTTTATTTATAAAATATTTTTATTTATAAAATATTTTTTATATTAAACAGAATCCCTTTTACTTTTCACGCTAACCCTAATACATAACATGTTCTTTTTTTTTTCAAAACTAGCAGCCGCTTCAAAACCCAATATATACATTCAGCTTCTCCTTTCTTCATATTCACGGTGTCGTTCATCCCTAGAATCTTTGCACAACCAGGTTTCTATCCCAAGTCGCTACAGCTAAGGGTTTGCCCATTTCTTCCTCGCGCAACCAAGCTTCGAACGAGCTCATGGTGGCCCTAAGATTATTGTTTGTGGTGCATCTCCTGTCCTCTTTGAACAAGGTTTCTGCAACGAGGCGGTGCGCCTATGGTGTCTGGCTCTTTCTTCTTCGTTTCTTCGCCGCAGCAGCTATACTCCGTTTTAATCGTTATCCCTTTCGGCATGTTTTAATCTAAAGGAAATCTGGACAAGAGTGTGTGGAAGAGGATGGAAAATGCACTGTGTGTCGGCATGTTGACCGAGAGAGAAGAAACCATTTCAAGTTTGGAAAGTTGTTAAAAAAGAAGAAAACTTGTAGCTCTCAAAATAATGTTGTATGAATTATTTTATTTATTAAGCATGCTCGAAAAGGCTCGAAATAAGGCTCGAAAATTTCGAATCGAGCTCGAATTCGAACTTTATTTCGAATCGAATTCGAGCCGAAAATAATAAAAGTTCGAGCTTCGAACCGAGCTTCGAATATCTCAATTCGAATTCGAACTCGAACTCGAATACTGAAATTTTCTTAAAGTTCGGCTCGATTCGATTCGATTACACCCCTACGACCGATGCTATCCAATATAGTGTCTTGGAGTACATCAACCGTTGAATATAAAAATATATGTAAAGATCCCATGACATAATCTTGTCATTAGTTTATTTATCATCGTCATTAGTGCATACGTTCATATCATTAAGGGATTCTCATAACATGCTTATTAAGTATACCATGGCTTCCCTATAAGATTTTCGAACATCGTCCATCGTAAAACTCGATTTTAAATACAACTCAATTTATAGATTTATACACTTATTATCGCACTAATCATATTCTCGATTCATCATGCAAACTTTACCCTTAAATAAATTGCATGTAACGCCCGGATTAAAAAGAGAAATCTTATAACACTTATACAACGCATATATACATATAATAATGCTCATAGACGAGCATTGAACAAATAATTGTATATCTAATTGTATAAAAAAGCCTTACTCTTTACAAACACTGCTACCTCGCTCATGGGAGCATCCTCAATAAACAGTTCGGGTGTAGTTCCAAAATCCAAGTCGTATTTGTTCTACCTGTTTCAACCGAAGCAGCCTACACACGGGGTGAGCACACCCAACAAAATCACAATATCATTGAAATACACAATTTATAATTTATAATATATAATGCTATAATTTAAGTAAATACTTCCTCAGTATACTACCACCATATGACAGGCCCATGATGTTCCTGTTCTCACGATATCTAGAAACTCCAAATCAATTAAATCATCAACAATGATTTACTTTACTTGCATTCGTAGTTTAATTCTATAAGAATAAGCAATTTATTACAACAATATTTTTTTGTAATTACATGCATTTCAATCTTCAGTTTACCACATAAATTTCATTATATTATAGTCTCATCATATCACATTGCTCGCTCAATATCGGCGGCACAATAACCATCGCATGTTCATTAGTGACAACAAAGTAACCATATCACGCTCAATGGCCGCAGAATCATAAGTCATCGCACGTTCAATTGTGGCATCACAATGATTCTTATCATCATTCATTGGTACTCTCCGCACTTATCACTCAATCCTCAACAATCATGTCAATAAATATAATAGTCAATACATGTATGTCTCTATATACTTATTCAAAGGCAACTATAATATATTAGTCATTATACGTAGCAATAATATATTTATCTTTACTCGTACATCACACGTACATTAAGGTCGACAACATGATTTAGACATCCTCGATCACCGCAGGCTTGTACAATATCTATATTGAATATTCATTCAATATTATTATCTCAGCAATAACCATATCTCATCAACTACCCTCACAATAACATCACTCATCATATAGACTGGTCATGCCTCCTATCACACTCAGTCGTGATTTAGCGTACTACATATACCCCAATTTTATCCTTATTCATTTGAGTTATCAGTTAACTCGATCGAGTAATATGTATATTCCTTACGTTCAATTCATACAACCTTATTTCATTGTGCAATATTTCTTTAGAATGTAGAAATTATCATGAAAATCTTTCATAAAACATATTATCTCATATTTCCAAGAAAAAAATCAATTTTTTCAACAAAATCAGCCCAACGATCGATCGCATATATAATCGTGACAGATAGCTCACGACAGACACTTTATCGCTCAAATTTTTCTTTCCAGCGACGATCGCTTCATAACCAACGATCGATTGCTAGAACTGTTTATTCTTAGCGATTGATCGATACATTACAAGCGATCGATCGCTGATACTATTCAGCGTCACCAAAATTTATCCATTTCGAGCGATCGATCGCTCATTTTCCAGGGATCATCTTACCCTGTTTCAGCGAGAAAACACCATTTTCGTGCATTCTATCATTTGAACACCCACATCATCATATAATTCACATATTTCTATCACAAAATCATTTTTCTCAACATTTAAACTCATTTCAAGTTTACCCATCCAAAATCAATTAAACTTTTGTAAACCCCAACAATCAATAACCAAAATTACTAAACATAACTTGGAAACTTTAACTCCTATCCACTTTTACTCTTCCAAAACAAGCTTTTATAAGCAAGTTCCAAGCAAAACCAAGCTTTCCACAAGATTTTGGTTAATAGAATGAAGAGGGGAGGATTGTGGGTTTGTAGAGATTTGTGGGTGAAAAGTGGTGTTGGTATATGTTTTTTAATGGGAGTTGGCTCTCAATGCCTTGAATAAATTCCCCAACAAATTTCAAGTCATGCTTTCACTTAACATCTCATTACTACACAATTATACACCAATTTGCATGCCTTCCTAAAATCATGTCATCGATTCCACAATTAAATTATTGTAACATAAAACTCAATATTATGTTAATTTACATATTCCAACTACACTCGGTTTATTTCCAAAATCAAATCCTGTAATTATCTCATCATTAAAATGTTCACAATTCATTTCCGGATATCACATTTCTCTCTTACTCATAAAATTTCGTCATCGAAATTTACATGCACAACCACAGACTCATAATTAGCACATATACATAGAGTAGAACTACTTTACATTAGTCATTACCATCCCACACAATTCTTTTATTTAGTCATTTAATACTTTCATTATTGTATGACCAGTTGAAATCATAACAGAAATTTGATTCCATAGTAACATTTTCACATAATGTCACGGTAATATAACTCTTGTTTGCCCTTTTTACTATCATTTCCTCACACAGGAAAGGAATTATTCTGATCATCACCTTCAAGATCTCATTAAGCACATAAATTATGTACCTCAATTTGGTCTAGGCCACAATCATTTTTGTTATCTAAATAGTCCAATCTTTCTTACTTTCATTCCCATCCCTCAACATATTACTAGCATAAAATTATCATAATGATCTTATACATCACATATTTTTGTCTAATTTATCTTACTAACTCTTTCATTCGATCAACATCGCTACTCAATTACCATCATCCCATTATTATTATCTCATTTTAGATTAGTGTCAATACACTACCAATTATTATACATCACGTCTGGATTCTTACTCACTCATGTGTATACATACATAACATATCGGTTACTCTTTCGTGTCAGGCAATGAAGAATTCTCTATCATGTACACACTGTTATCACAACATTAATTCGATTTCGTTTCAATATAGATTATGTTGAAATTTTCTTAAAAAATTTCCATCTCATGAATCAATATCGATTCAAAGTATTCACAGCATCAATACTATTTTTATAACAAATTCGCCATACTATCAATTATCAAAACCATTATAAAAAACTCTTGAAGGCCAACACTTACAAGTACTAATCATCAATTATCTTATATCAACGTTATAAGATCCCTTCATGAAATATTAACACACAACTTTCCTCGAGTCATTTTCCCTTTTTATTCTCATATCATACATCAGTAACAAATCATATTGTAATTGTCTTATGCAAGGGAAATAACTGTCATGTTTCACAATATCGTTTTCGCATAGATTTCATAACATTTGTTTCTCAATATTAACTTTATAACACTGCAACAAGATTAATATTGTACACATAAGGTCATACCTGTGTAGATGAACCATCGATAATGTGCACCAACACCTTAATATCTTGCTCGTCATAGTAATCACATGTTCTAAAGCATCAATCTTTCCACATCTCATCACCCTGCCATTATCTGGTGTAAAATAAGTATTATGACAAGATCATTAGTACTTCTCAAATACACATATCATAATCACACACCTTGTAAAATATGCATTATTAATAAACAGAATTTCTCAATCATCGAACATGAATATCTCTACATTGACATGTTCACACATTTACGTATACATCACACTATAACATAACACCACTAACTTTTGTGATTATGTCCAACACATGAATCAATTTCCTATATTCACAATAATGTAACTCCTTTTTAATCATTAACTCAGCAATATTCAACATTATTGTATTATTATATGAATGGACTGCACTCCATAGTGTAGTAAGCATTGGTAAGTTCTTAGACATCGGTCTTATCACATATCATCACCCGACTATTACTGGTGTCAAGTAATTACTAGAACATCCATTAGGAATTCTCACATGTATATATCATCATTTATATGCATCTCACTCACTATCTCGACACCAGAACATAATAAATAGTCTAATCATGAATATTTTTGTGTCACACGTATTCACACAATAATTCATCATTAATCATCACTATTACTTTTCATTAATCACCACATGATTCTGTTTCATTAATCATCGCATGATTACCTATCATTAATGTTGTTACGCATTAGAGGATAAAATTATAACCTTATACCAATCGTGAGGTTCACGATAATTCCACGTCAACCCGTGATATTTACAATGATCACATGTCCAGACATGACAGTCATAGCGATCACACGTCAACCTGTGACGTCCCATGTCAACCAGTGACATCATCATTTACCTCACATCAGCATGATTATATTCAATTCAACATACCACGATTAATAAAGCAGAGAGTGCAATTATTGGGGGAGGGATTGTTGGGGCCCTCTGATTTGTGATCGGTCGAACACGTGGCGCTTGTGCCAGTGTATGGTTGAAAATATTGATGTTGCGTCATTACCCTTAACTATAGTTATTGGTAAAGTGGTAAGCGCTCGATCCTACAAATCTCACAAGATACAAAATAATCATGCTTTCACAAAATGATCATCATTAAAATGATTACCATTACCACATCATTATTTCGTTGCTGCAAGAATAACAATCGAGCATATCAATATTATGTCTCATTTCAATTTTTTTTCACAGCTCTCTCACATCTACAACTGATTCGCATAAATCAATATAAATCAACAAAAGTAATTAAAATCAACATATATCAATATGTTAAACCAAATGAAATAGTTTATCTCGACACCTCGTCCTTCTGGACCATTCCAAGATCCTCTTGGGCCTAAATCTCATGTACCCAATGAACATAATATAAGTGTGTAGAACACAACTTTCATTGTCATCTGCAATCAATACACCATCAATATACATCGCTAACATAATAGTGGAACATTAATATTCATTGCTAACACAATAGTAGCATAACAATACTCATCACACTACACCGGTACATAACAATCATCGCCCAATGATGGTACACAATAATCATCGATATGACATATCAGTGGCATTCATAATACCCTTAGCTTCGTGTAACAGTGGCAAATATTCTATTCAATAATACCCCTCGCTTCGTGTAATAGCGCCAAGTATTTTGTTTCATAATACCCCTCGCTTCGTGTAACAGAGGCAATTATTCTATTCATCAGCGGCTCAATAATATTCGTCGCTTCGTATTATCGGCGGCTCCATGGATATCCCGCACTTCGACATATCAGCGATCCACGCTACGATATGACAGCGAAATATCCTGACCCATCGCTCGATAAGACAATGACAAATATTCTGATCCATCGCTGCTCAATAAATCTGTATCATCACCATGACTTCAATATATTCACACACGAACAATATCAAGTATTCATATATCCCGATAACAGTTCAATTTCAATGCATGTGTATAGTCACATATACATGCATTCTCACGATCACCACATAATATGTTGTCACATTTCAACAGTACCGTACTGTTCATCATTCCTGTCATCAAATATCACATCTAATTTCTCATTTTCTGATTTTCCTACAAAATCAGATTCCTCAGCATCGTATACAAATACATAACATGTGCACAATCTCAATGCAAATTCATTTATCATTTGCTTTTGCAACAACATATCTTTATATATATATATATATATATATATATATATATATATATATATATATATATATATATATATATATATATATATATCAGTCAACCCTAACTACTAGCTACTCGAATCATTCCTGATTTCAACGTAGATATTTTTTCCATGATATCTCCACCACCCAGTCTACAATGTCAAACACACATCGTTACGACGGAGACCACTAGTATACTACAATATACACATACTGAACCCGATTTTTGCTATGCTTGAAAGGTTAGCATGTCATTCTTATTACTGTTTTCTTGATGGGTATTTCGGCTATTTTCAGATTGCGATTGCTCTAAAAAATCAAGAAAAGACTACACATGCCCCTTTGGACTTTCACTTATAGGCGGCTAGGCGCATATATATATATATATATATATATATATATATATATATATATATATATATATATATTCTATGGATAGATTGTTTGTTAAAACGATTAATGTTTTATTCTAAAATAGATATCACAATTAATTATGATTTTTTTTAAAATTCCCGTGAAATAGTGTAATTATTAAGCGAATATGAAAATTAGTTTCTGCCCAAAATATTCAAATTGGGAGTGCCACATATAATATTTTTGGATTAATAATGAGGTGGTATACAAAATACTTAATATTAAAAGTATAATTCAAATATTTTAAAATATAACATTATCGAATTATAAATCTCGAGCATGATGTTCCAAAAAAGGCCAAGCATATGGCGTTATCGATAAAATAATCGAAATATGGTGCTGCGAAATATCTTGATCATTACAAACACTCATTTCATATAAGTATTTTTCGCTACAATGATTAATTATAGCTAAAACCAAATAGAAAGAATTCTCACTATTAGTAGTTGTTCTACCATGTCAGTTGGTCATAAAAATCGGAGCTAGTGGTCATTTTACCTCTGAATAGTATTGAAAATAAGCATTTTACTTTGTAAATAGAAATTTATCACATTTAGTCCTTAATAGACAGTTTACAGTAATGTGGTTTGTAAGTAAGTAGTTTACACACTGTGGTTTTAAAATAGACGCTTTATAATTTGTAAAATATATCATATATAGAGTTGGTATTTTGCACATATTTATAAATTAAATGGGGTAAATTGATTATTTCAAACCAAATTGGGATAAATTGCATACATAAATCATGTGTAATCTGTATATTTGAAACACGTAGGAGTTTGAAGCTAATAACCACTAAAAATCGAGCATGTTTACCCGTACAACAAAATGGAGCATTTGGCATTCATTCTTTATGTAACATCGACTCAAAAAATTAAAATTAAAAGTAGATATGATAAGTAAATGTAATATTTCGATCTTTATTGATATAAAACAGATATATAATATGGAGAAAAAAAGTGTTATCCACACGTACTCAAATATACATGATAACAATTATGAAATTTGTCTTAATTTGAAATTGGAGACATGTGAATATTAGTAATAAGATGTTGGTTTTTTAATTAATTAACCCGAAAAAACATATATGTATTTACATAACTTAATTTTTTTATCAAACTAACCAAAATCGCAATTTAGATGGAGGCTATAATTTTTTTTAAGTCGTCATATCAGATGTCAATTTCAATATAAAAATATTTTTTTTATTGAAACGACTTCAATATAATCGTCTTTCTTGTAACTGGTAGATGTGTAATAATATCACATGATGTATTTTCTTTTCTTGTCATCATGATTTGAGAGTTTTCCAGAGTGTCATTATTTCTCATTTTTCGCTTTATTTTTCCTAAAAGGTGCAGATTCTTGAGATTATTTGCAAGGTCAATTTCCAAACAAAAAACTCCAAAAATCATACTTAAAGACGATATCTCGCGGCATATAATTTCATGTCATTTTTTACACAAATCCCAGCCCATGCATAACAAAATCCATAATTCACATGGCTACAAATCGAATATGTATTACTGATAAAGTGCAGAAACCAGATAATTTAATATATTGTTCACTGAAATTTACATTTTTACAATTTTATCCTTATTTTATTTGGAATTGATCTCAAGTACATATATTTGTCACTTGTTCTGGCTATCATTTATTCTATGGAAGTCGACTACGTGGTTTTCTCTAGGTCACATACTCAAATGTATTTTAGATGCTTAATCACGGTTAATTAGCATTTAAAAATGTCTAACACTGGTGCTTAATGTTGCCACGTAATTAGGATTCTTGTCTCCCAAAAGTGGCACTTGTCAAAACATTAAATTGTGACCAATTTCCAAAAACAATTTATGGTTCAACTTTTTTTTAAAAAAAATTTAATCAAAAACTTACAAGCAATAAATATTTTTTTGATAAGCAAGACTATATATTTTTATTGCTCACAGCATGACTCGAATGTGAACTTTCCCAAAAATAAAATGAGCTTTTACCAAGCATCAAGCGAGTTTGGTCCGAATCTCTAAATCAACTATCTGATTCAATTAAATTAGTTCAATATTTTGATTTGGGGGCAAAAAATCACTTTTGATTTTATGGCTTTTGTATACATTTTAGTCTATTTGGCAAATTTAAAAATTGTAAGGAAGTAAGAGAAATATTTGTATATATTCAGTTTTGGTACAACTTATACATCAAATCAATACAACAGATTTTGAGTAAAAAATATATAAATTCACGTATCAATTATTTTAGATCAATCAAAATAAATTTATCTATAAATAAAGTCCCACATCATCACATCCATATAAGGGTGCTTATTGGCTTGACTCGGTCCGATCCGGACCGGAACCGACCGGTTCTGGGTCCGTGAAGGACGGAACCGGTCCGATCCGGTTCCGGTTCCACCGGTTACGGGTTGGACAGGTTCCAACCCGGAAACAGTATTTTAGAATTTTAATTTTTTTTTCCGAAAAAATTATGGTATAATTTGTTGTGTGGAGGATTCGAACACGCAACCATCACCTTCTACTCTATAACTCTAACCAATTGAGCTAATGAGCCTTTGTGTTTGTAAACTGACATCAAATATATTTATCTATATTTAAAAAAATTAAATTTTTTTAAAATTAACGGATCCGGTTCCGGTTCAATCCGAAACCGGTAAGATACCGATTTCGAAACGGTAGAACCGATCCGGACCGGTAGCTTACCGGTTCGGGACCGGTTCAGAACTGGTTAGTTCGATTACGATTTTGGACCGGGTCCAGATCGACCCGGTCCTATAAACACCCCTACATCCATACATAAAAAGCTTTTGTTTTTCCCAAAGCAAGGGCGAATTCTAAAATTTATTAAAAGTTATAAATATGTTTTGGAAAATGTATTTGGTCCTATAACTCATCATTATTGTTAAAGACTCCTATTTATTTCTGAGTTTCATCATTAGTAAGTATATATAAGGATAGGTGTTCAGAATGCATTAAAGAAAAAGGCTACTTAACGCATAGCATCAGCCTATTCTGAATTATTTGTTTTTTAAAAAGAAAAAAAATATCATAGCTGGTGCCTCGTAAGTTTCTTGTCAGGAAAATTGTTTAATGCACTCAATTCTATCATACATCAAAATATATAAAAATTATTTATATATATATATAAATATATATATATATGGATTTGTATTTGTCTTGAAATTTATAGGATCTGATCTATATAAAAATAATATTTTTTTATGAAATATTTTTTAATGCTACTTTCATTGGCAAGAAATTTTATTTATATTATAATCCTGAGCCTGAGGTATTTTCCCCCTTTTTTTATTTTTCCCGTTGTTTAAGTACACTTCGTTTGATTATTATAAAAATTCAAATCAAATTAAATTTATTGATTTTATTAAATTTCAAATCAAATCAAATCAAATCATGAATTATTAATATCCAAATCAAATCATGATTTTCGATTTGGTTCGATATGAGTAGGTTTGGATAATAAACTTTATAAGGGTCGTTTTGTTTTTTAGATTAAGATATATATATATATATATATATATATATATATATATAATTTCGTTTTCCAACCTTATCCTATCACCTTTTTTTATGGCGGGGAACTTGTACCGCTACTGTTTGGATATATACTAAGTATGTTATTAGGTCGACACAATAGCTTGTAAATCATGTTAGTCAGGTAAATTATACTATACAAACCCGGTGCGAATATCACCCTTTTTGACCATGGAGGAAGGGAGTTTGTTCTAGGTTTTGGGTGGTGAGAATTACTACTTATTTTACAACTTTCAAAAGCATTTTTTAATCCATTCTCAAAATTGTCTGCAATAAATACACATAAAAGTCCGAACATTTCATATCAACATGGTTTTTTTTTTCTAAACGAACCAACCCCCTCTAAAAATAGTTTATACTTATATAGTTTAAAAATAGATAATTTACCCATTGTGGTTCGAAAAGTTTTGTGGATATGTGCAAAACATCTCATCCGTATATGATGTGTGATGGGGAAAGTGTTCTATATTTTACAAATCACACTGGGTAAAATAACTATTTACAAACCGCATTGGGTAAAATATCTATTTACAAACAACATGGACTAAAGTGCCTATTAACAATACGATATTTAGCTAAAATGAATATTTGCAAACAATATGATATAAATGTCTATTAACGATAGCACGGAGGAGTAAATTGCTACTGCAAAAAAATCATATAAAACCATAAATTTCTTTGAACACCCAAATTTTACGTACATGGTTTTTTGCTCGGTCTCTTTTAAATTTCTGTAACATTTCAGTTATATAAAAAGAAGAGCTAGTATCAATTTGATCCATATAAGGTAACAAACCGACAAGTGAGACTTAACGTTATCCTCATTTTCTTATAATTTCATCGAGTAGGTGGGTCGAGTCAATATAAAAATTGGATTCTCAAGTGTAAAATTGTCCTCATTTTTTCTTATAATTTCATCAAGTAGGAGTTCAGGTCAATACAAAAGTCGGATTCTCGAGTGTAACAGCAAATCTAGAAAATTCAAGCAAATGAACCCAAAATACTGTAAGTCTAAAGTTCAAGAGGTGGAACAATGAAATTGGGAGTGAGGAACGAGATAAGTATATAAACAATGTCCAACGCCTGCTCCCCGTAGTTTTACCAGAAAATACAAATTGGATCCAAATAACTTAAGACTTTCACATCATCTTCCATCTTGCAGCATCTCTCTCCATTACAAGAATACACATGTAAAACTACAATTGAAAAACCAACAATTCATTTTGTTCACTGAGTCAATAACTTAGAATCACAGGCAACGATCTTGATAGAACCAACGGTTTCCTGGCCTTCATCGCTTTTTAGTTGAGCATTTTGTAAGATGAAGGTCCAAACATTGTCACAGAATCGGTACGTGTGAAGGTGCCCCTGTAAGTGTAACAAACGTAATGATGGGAACAACAACTACGACGGCGACAAAAAAAAAAAAAGAACATAGAGCTTTTAGCTTTGTATATACAAGAGCAAAATATAACAAAAAATACACGTAACATAACTTAAGGGAATTCAATGTCCACTAAGCAAAAGGACTAGTTAAAAATCAAGTCAAATAGCCAGATCCACTCGCAAGACCAAATGAGGGAGTAGAGGATAGATGTTATTCACTAGAATAGCTACTTTATCACACTTAAAGCAGATTAACTAAAAGGGAAGTTCGAAAAAGGATGGATGCAAGGTATCAAATACCGCAGAAACAAGCGAGTCTCAATAATTCAAATCAATAGATAACATTAAAAATTTCCGCAGAGCTATCCGCTAGATAGAATGCTATTACTGACATGGAATGAGTTTATGTTGTGGTTATAATCTGTGTTGTGTGCATGATATTGGGAAGAGATAAACTCATTTGCATACTGCAAGAGTTCTGGATTCGATCTTGGTTATAACATTATTCTTGATACGGAATTTGGGTTGGATCGAATTTCTATACAGTTGGCGCCGACCGTGGGAATACGAAACCTACGACCATAGGATCCACAAAATTCGATCAAGGATGATGCAGCCAAAGATTGAAGCGAATTGGATTGACAGCAAGCAAGATTTTGGAATGAGATGGAGTGTGCGGCTTTCTTCTTGAAGAACAAAGATTGAATGCAATGTGGTTTCTGTCGAAGGAGAAAGAAAAGAGGAGCAGTTTCTAACTGAAGAAGAAATCGGCAACAACTTTTCTTTCTTGAGATCGAGGGATCAACGAGGGGAGCAAGAGTGAGGAAAATCAGATTGAGAGCATAAACACACACTGAAACATCTTGAGAGATTTTCTTGTATCAGATTGGGTAGGGAGAAATCAGATTGAGAAGGATATTGTGAGTGTGTGATGTAATCTGATACAATTCTTGGATTGCTGTTCCAAATGGAATCACACCCCGATGCATGAGATGATATCTTGCTGTTGAAAGGATATAACCTAGGAAAAGGCAATTTATGAAAGAAGAACAACGAGCACTTTCAGAGAGAGAAAAGGCAAGAACACGGCAACAGGTTCTTGGAGTTCATTCTGCAAGCATCGAGGGAAAACAAGAGAGAGGCCATTATTGAGCGATGAAGATTGCGAGCGGTTTTTGGAAGAGATTTTAAGAGAGCACGGAGAGAAGATGAGAACGAGAGAGAGATCTTCTTCTTTGGAGAGGCACAACAGGGAAAGGGGCTGGGTTAGTTTCTTGGAGGAAATTCTCTTGTATCAACAATAGAAAGAGAGAATTTGAGGAAGAAACATTGCTCTGTAAACTGTTGATGTACAATTTTGGTGCTAATGGAATGCAATAAAATTCAGAGGAATACAAGGATCACGGTGAAGCTACCATGTGTGAGATTAAAGCCAAGAAACTATGATGATTCTAAGAATATGGGTAGTGGATACAATCTCGGATACACCAAGGCGTTGCCTTCTGTCAATCTTGGTCTTATAATCTTATTATGGAACTGGTTACTGGAACCAGCTACATGGAGCCTTAGAAGAAGGCAGATGGAGGTGACATTTTTAAGGATTGAATACGAAACAAAAGTGGAGAAAGAAACAAGTGTCTGCTTATTCAATGACCAGAACACAACAAAGGCTTGAAGACTTTCTGGATTAGCAGTGAAGAGTCAAACGGTTGGAGTTGGTGATTTCTAACTGTAAGCACTCAGTTATACGGATGCAACCGGATACTAGAAGATCAGGTAGAGTTGCCCTTGGAGTATATATTCATAGCAATATAGCTATGAAAGGGTCTATGCTGCATGGATACTGGGACACGGGTACGACACGACACGGACATAGGGACACAGATTTTCAAAAATTACAGGACACGACACTTCTAGGATACGCAACGGCAATAATTTGTTACTTTTGATTATATATTCTACATGTTCATTACGTTCTAATATACTAAAATTCAAGAAAAAACTTTAATTATCAAATATTTGAATAATAAAATTGAAAATGATGTCAAGTTGTAGACACTTCACTCACTAATTAAAACAAACAAAAAAAAGTTATAATTTTTTTAACATTTTAGCAAAAAAAATATAATTTTTTTTAAAAAAATTATTTTTTTTAAAAAATCATTAAAAAAATCATTTTCTTGTGTGTCCTGCCGTGTCTACAGCGTGTCCATGCCATATCCGAAACATGTCGAATGTTTTTTAAAAAAAAAGATCCAGACACGCCTTAGAAGTACAAGAAAATGATGAAAAGGAGCCAAAATAACACTAAAAGGTGGAAAAGGGTCCAAACGAGCCAATACGTTGAAGAAAATATGGAAATCTTGAAGTTGGAGAAATTTGCCACGAAGATTGATCACGAGAAGTTGAAGATTGATCGCCGCTGACGTGAAGATCGATCGGCGGAAGTTGAAGATCGATCGGCGGAAGTTGAAAAATAAAAGGTTGCAAGCTCGCGATTGATCGCGAGAAGTTGAAGATCGATCACCCGAAGTAAATTTCATAAAAATATTGCCATCTAGAGTTTGATTTCAACAATGACACTTCATTTTCCTTCCCACCTCTATAAATACAAGATCATGGACAAAATTATCATACATTCACACATATTTCAACCTAGGATTCAGCCTCCGTCACCCATCCATCTCACCTTCACCTTCACCATCACCCACCAACCTTCATCCATCATATTCATACTAGGACTTGAAACAACTTCAACAAGGAGATCAAGAGAGGCGATCGAGAAGAAAGCGAGATAGGAAGCAAAGATCTACAAGCGGAGTCGACATCGGGAGTTTATTCTTGTCTTTAAACATTTGTTTTGCTTTGTCTTGGATTTATTATGATGAACTAAAATTTATCAAGATTAGGGATCCATTGTTTTGAACATATGACTTGATTATTAAATCTTGATTGAATTCCTACATCTTATGTGCATAATTTATGTTCTTAATGCTTTCAAGGGATTGATCACCTTTTGAATGATTTTAGTTATTGTGATTGATGTTGACCATATGATATTGCAATACGACATGGTAAATTACCCGTGGGTTTTAAATTGAAATTGACCAAGTAAAATCTAGCACACGTGTGATAACCATAGATTACCCAATCTAAAGTTAGTAGTTTTTACAAATCCTAATGCAATATTGATTGTTCAATAAGGACACGATAGTGGCTTATTGCATGTCAATATTAGGTTTGGAATAGCTTGACCATAGTATATTGAATAAATTAGGAAAACTCGTCACCTTAGAGATATATGAATAATCAATCGAGGGTCATAGAGGATTACATTGACGAACCGACGTCTTGATAATCTTCTCGAGTGGACTTTTCTCGCCATCTTTGATTGACTTGGTTGGAACATTAGTAGTTTAACATAGTTATTAGTTTACTTATTAATTCATATTCGTAGGTTAAATATAGCTAAAAGCATCTTATTTGGTACTTACAGTTAGTCCTTGTGGGTTCGACATGGGTTCGACAACTGTTCTTCATAATCTATACTAAAACCTGACGATCGTGCAATTGCGGTATAATTGCGCTACACTGGAATTTTAATGTTTAAATAAATCGCGATCGCCATTCACAAAGAAATCCTGTGAGTGAGTTTTTCGAAGCCAGAGACTTTGAGATGAAAAGCGATTGAGTGAATGAATTCTTGAGAGGTTCATTGGAAGCCATATGAGTGAACCTGAGGGTGAATTCATGTACTGAAAGAAGGATTGCTTTGTATCTCAAAAGGGTGTTCAAGAGACTTTGAGATTTGAGTGAATGAATTCTTGAGAGGTTCATTGGAAGCCATATTAGTGAACCTGAGGGTGAATTCATGTACTGAAAGAAGGATTGCTTTGTATCTCAAAAGGGTGTTCAATAAAATGTCATCTCTCGTGGAGCAGTCGTTAGTGATCGAACCACATAAATCCGTGTCGTTTTCTTCGCTGCCATTATTCTTTAATCTTGCGTATCTTTTGCCGTGTTAATCGTATATATAAACTGGTATGCATTGCAATATTTTGCCATGTGATTCTTAGTGCCATGGAATGAGTTTATGGTGTGGTTACAATCTGTTGTGTACATGATTTATTGGGAAGAGATAAACTCATTTGCATACTGCAAGAGATTAAGTTCTGGATTCAATCTTGGTTATAAAATTATTCTTGATGCGGAATTTGGGTTGGATCGAATTTCATAATAATCACATACCTTTTAAATTACCACAAAAAGGAAACACAGAATTTTAAATTCAATAATTCTTGAGACACAAAAAGGAAGAGAAACAGATCGGAAATGACACGACTAGAGAAGGAAAAAAGAATGCATCATTTAATCCAAGGTATTGATACTAAATGAAGTCATCCAATTAACAAATAGCAATAAGTAAACATACAATATATTGAATTTTCTTAATTTTTCTACAATTACTATTTCTGGGCCACGCTAATTGAATAAGTTTTCCATTTATTGTTGTCAAAAATTGTCTGAAGGTATGCTGCAGTGCAGCCTGCAGCAAAAAAGCTAGAGCATGGAAATCTATTGTCAAGTTATGGGATTCTATATGAAAGCAAAGCAATTCTATTCTCTTAAAGAAAGGTTCAATATCTAGGATTTGGAACTGATATTTGCTTGGTGAATCAAGAGTTCTTAGTCTCCAACATGATGAGTGACAAAAAAATTGGTAATGACCCAAGTCTTTTACAGCCAAAGTGCAACATACAGGTGTAAGTGCCTGACCCAGAAAGGGAGGAGAGGTTGCGGCCTTAGTCTACTGACAGAATGACAAAGCATGTGTATTATCAAGTACAGTGCTTAAAAATAATGCGTGTAAGAATTAAGATAAATTCTTAATCATTCATATGTGCACGAAAATATTAGCAAATCATAACTGTTGAATATTTCAGGAAATTTCCAAAAAAAAAAATCAGCATTTAAAATGCGTATACTCAATTATTTCCAGGCTCCAGCATTCAACAACAAAATTTCACAAACTCCAGCAACTTTACAACATTTGAAAATATAAATCCAGCATTTTATTTTAAGATCAACCACAACAAAAGCAAATGCAAGAAGAAAAACAAACAGAGGGGCGAAAACTTATATTTTTCTTGTTAGGAAAGAACAGATAGAAAATAAGGTGGAAGAGAAGGCCTAGCAAAGAAAGAGAAAAGAAGAGAACGGAAAGATTGGGAAAAGAACAATGCAAAGGAAGAAAGATGAAGTGGCATCGACAAGTTCCTTGAATCAGAGAAAGATGCATAATGTGCAGCGGAATGCATGCCTTATTCAAGGCCAGCATATTACCCGTAAAATGACGACAGATGAACCATTAACAACTGGGACTCAGTGCTTCTGTTCCTGTTTTTCAGATTTTAAGCACGCTTCCAAACTTAAGCTTCTATCCTCAACAATTATATGGACCGTAAATACTTGAATCAATTCATCAACCTTTATGATTCCTTGAACATATGGTTAATGGCAAAACTAAAGTTATATACAAGAAATATCAAAAGATGAGATAAGCAGAACCTAAACTGGACTTTAGCTTCAATTAACAACAGATGGCAACAGATACTTCGAAAACACAACTTCGGAAAAGCACACACACAAGCATAAAGGCATCGATGCTTTTTATCAACTTCTCCACTCTTACAAGCCAACTCAACAACAAATCATTTGAAACAAAGCAAAGGAATACACATGAGCATTTATAAACAGAATCATTTTTTTTCCCAAAAACAAAAACCAATTGACCTTAATTGAAACCTTGTTCTTCACTTCACTTTCCAGAGCTTCAGTCATTGACTGCAACAAATGAAGCAAAAAACTAAATAGTCTATATTGGATTCATACATGTAAAAAGAAAAAAAGAAAAAAAAACTAATAATATATGAGCAATAGCACAAAGATACAATCTACACCGATGGAATAAATCCAACTGCACAAATCTCTCATAAGGGAAATTGACTTTTCGGGGAAAGAGCCAGATCCTAGCATATCATGGGGGTGACTATAAATTACAAACACCTTGTCAAATTGAATAAGAACTTGAATAGCAAGTTCCGGGCTGAGAGTTCCACCAGAAACCATCTGATCCAGTGTTTCTGTCAAGCACATTCCAATAGTGGATCTCCTGTACAGCTCAAAAGTCGCCATTTTCTGTGCTAAACAGTACTACCTATAAACAAATATTGAATCAAAATCAGTTCTAAAAAACCTTACCGCAAAAATGACAAATTAGACTGTTTTGAGTTTGAACGATCAGTACTACATGATCAAGAAATAGACGGTTTTCTGTTAGCTTATATAGAGATCTGGAGAGGTAGCTATGAAACAAAGACAAGAATCATCCATCAATTGTTCAAATTCATAAGACAACCTAACAGACTAACTACTGTTCCATAAACAGAGATAACTAAAATCGAGCAACAAGTTCAATCATAGACCAACCCAGTGAACAATCTAGCAAAGACATGAGTTCATTATATATAAAAAAAAACAGCGGGTTCCAATGAGAACCAACGATGATGGATGCTTCAAGAAAGATATAAAAATACAGATATCATATCTTAGAATAAATAGTACGCACTATTTTACAGACTAGCTGCATACAAATACTCTATCTGGTACAAATCTAGATCAAACAACGATGAATTTTCAAACCCAGATCATTACTCAAAGTGATCGAAAGAACCCGGATCATAGATTAATAAATATAATTCATACAACCATATGCATGCAAAATGCAGAAAATTGGAGGACTTTGAGTTTGAGAGCGTTAGGTGGAGAAGATGGAGTGGAATCAGTGGATTTGGGGATATTTATACCCTACATTTTGTAGATGAGGAGTTATAAAGGGGGATATGGAAGGGGGTGAAACAGAAAGACAATAATACCCTTCGAGATTTCTCGGTATTTTGTTCCATAGTACATTCCGGACTTCCGGTGCTTAAGAAGGGGTAAAATGCATTAAGTACGATTATACTAATTAAAATTTGTTAAAAATTTGAATTAATAAACTAAGAACTCCTTTTACTTGTTTAGTTCATTGATCCAAACGCAATCTTAGGATGTATTTGCACACATCTCCCTCGATGTGCGACTTATCCCCTTTTGGTGTTTTCCTATATTTTCTTCTTCTATAATTATCTAGTCTTTATACTGTATGGTAAATTTGCTTTGGTTTGTAGTTGTTTTGTGGCTAATGTATTTAGATATCTATGGGTCACTATTTTGCTTGATTTGAGATGGTTATTTTGTCATGTTTCACTGTCGGGACAACACTTGACTATGTCTCCTTGGCCTTCGGTTTTGTTCAGCAATGTTACTAAGTAATTGGCTTTTAGTGAGGGCTATGGATGTGAGAGCTTGCTCTTTTGTTGGACTCTTATCAGATTCTGTCACTGGTAGTTCCTTCTTTGTACCTTCAGATCATTTGTAATGCAAATCCCTTGCTAGAACCCTTATTGGATGCTTGGTTTGAGGGGACTTGGATTAACTCCGACGGATGGGTCAAGTGCGTGTGCTATAGTGATGCGCTATTTTCCAATCACACCTTACTGCTCGTTTTTTACTTGTTGAGTCTTCGTAACTGCTTGTGATTGACAACCGTATTTGTTGTTATCTCGTGTACGTGTTTGGTTGTCTTGGTGCTGTAGTTCTGGTTAATCTAATATAATGCATGTTTATGTTGGAAAAAAAAATTTACTTGATAAAGACATTTTATCTAATCAATTAAGGGTGCGCTTGGTTCGAGGATAGGATAAGAGATGGATAGATTAAAAGATGGATAATTGGTTGATAAATAAACTAATGGATAAACTATGTTGCGTTTGGTTCGTATGATTAATAAAGAATGATAACTAATATTGTGTTTGGTGTACTTGATAACTAGGTGGTATAGATTAATTTTATCCATAAAATGACAAAAATACCCTCTAATAGGTTTGCACGTATATCTATTATTTTATTTCAATTAAATTTAAATTAATCAAAATAATTTTATTAATATATATTCATAATTACATCCAAATACATATATAAATTTTTAAAATACTACACTGACGTTACTTACATGAATATCAAATTACATACAACTTATTAATAATAAAAAAATTTTTTATAAAAAATAATTTTTTTTTTACCAACCAAATTCATCCTAATTTGTTACCCTCGTATTCAATACTCAACTTTTCCCAATTTTACATCTTCTCCACCGCCTTCATTTTTAACTTATCTTTCAACCCTATCTTCTCCACCGCCTCCATTTTAATTCTTTCTTCTTTCAACTCATCTTCTTTCTCAAAACTTTCATTTCAATATTTTTTTTCTTCATTTTTTCTTGTTTTTATTTTTAATTCAAATTCCATCACAAGATCAAAGCGCAATCTTCCTCTGGCGATAATCCAATCCAATGCAAATGCAAACTACATCAGTAACCTAGTGAAAGAAGTTATCGGGAAAGGCAGCAGCGGTCAATTGTCAATGTCCGTATTTTGGATAATACGAATCCAATCAAATGCAAACTACATCAGTAACCATATGTAATTTAATTATTAAAAATATTATAATTAGTTATTATTAATAATAACTAATTATTAATAAAATATTATAATTCGTATTTTGGACAATACGAATCCAATCAATTTTGGAACTAAGTAATGTTTCAAAAATTCTCTTCCCAAATTCCATCCTATTATCCAAAAAATTTGAAAATATCATAAAATTTCGATGTGATATAGATGCTGCTATTGTCATGACTAACTAATGTTTAGTGTTCTTGATAATTATGTGGTATAGATTAATTTTATTCGCAAAATAACAAAAATACCCTCGAATATGTTTTGCATTTATTTGATTATTTTATTTTTAATTAAATTTAAATTTAATCAAAATAAATTTATTTATGTATTTAATAATAAATAAAATATTATGATTTATATTTGGGTATAAAATATTAGGACTTAATTTTTATTTTAATTATAAAAAGGAATAATAGTGTATTTTGAAGGTTAGTAAAGTCAATTCAAAATTTATCACAGTTCATGTATAAATAATCACACCTACCATGTGGGATTTTTTATCATTCAATCCGTACCATTTTGTGTGAATAGTGTCGGGCTTTTCAAATTTTTCGGGCTTCTTTATCCTCCAGAAGAACAAATGATGTGGTTGATAAATAATTTATCCAGTCCTAATCACACGAGCAGAACGGAGCCTAAGAATATTAATAAATTATTATGCATATGTTACCAAGTATATTTGATTATTTTCAAGAATAAAATGAAAACATGTGAGAAAAATAATATTGGTTTGACGTAATTTTCGTTGTTCTTTTGTTTTAATTCATTTCAATTAACTTTATTTAACGAGGAATTTGCCTGAGAAGATCTGCTGGAGTTTAGGTATCCAAGAAAGGCCCCCATTTTTGCAGAGCATGTCAAAAGATAGGCACGTAAAGGACACAAAAAGGATCTTATATGTCAATTGAAAATAGTGCTCTCATTAGCATCATATTTCACCACAAAACTAATTGTAACTAACCACATTACGAATCTTAAAATATTTCAACACAAATCCAACTCATCATTCAGAATAATCAACAAGAGAATGATCATAACAGCAGAGGTCGTTTGCTAACTAGCGAATCTAGATTCATTCACGAGGCAGGATTGGGTAGCACTTTTGGCTTTGGTTTAACTTCTACTTCATTCACATTGCGGACAAATATAGCATCAGGCTCATGGCTGCAAAACAATATTAATTAAAGATATGAGACGACGGTTCAGAGCAAGAGGGGGACAGAGACAGAAAACGAGGCCTGAACATCAATGATAGTCTTACACTTTATCTCCCTCTTCAAATGTGTAACTAGATGCAACAGCCAAAAGTCTTCCATCTCTGTTGAAGGACAAAGCTGCAATGCTTGTTGGGTACTTCGTGTACTTCATATCAAACAAGAAGCAACAAATATAGAATTAATCTTCCATGTAGCATTGTAACAAGCTGGAGGACATAAAAACCAGGTGTAATCTTTTTTTTACCTGATACAATCTCTTCTTGTTGTTTCCATCCCAAACATTGACATAACCATCACAACCACCAGTTGCGAAAGTTCCATAGCTACAGATAAAAACAATGTTACCATAGATCTAAATTATGTGATCAAACTAACTCAAATCAAACTCTTTCCAAGTATGGTGAGACGTTAATCAATATGATAGTCCAACTATTTCATACGAATTGCTGTCTCATAAGGATTGCTGTCTCTTTTATTAGCATGCAACGTAAGACCAATTGAGTAAACATGACAGGTCAGATCCGAAGATGGTGGAACAGAAAGATCAATAACTTACATGGGGTGGAATGCAATGGCATTCACAGGGTAGACAATATCCCTTCCTGCTTCTGATTTCCGATGACATTTAAATGCATACCTAGAAAATAGACCATCAACAAAGGAACGCTGCTCTTCATAAAAGCAATACAACACCTGTATAAATTCTGCGTATAAAGGTATGCTGGAGCTCAAATGCATTTCTGCTACATTGTCTTCGTTATGGCGACTACTTATAACCAAGAAAAAGATCTAACTCGCCTTAAATAGTGCAATACAATACATACTTTTTGGATTGACCAGCGTCGGATAGATCAAAAAACTCCATTGCAACTCGACCTTCAACAGAGCTAAGAGCATAACCTGCAAATCTAAAGATTCTGTGAGAACCAAAGAGTACAGATATGCGAAAAACAATTGTCATAGTCGATTGTTAGCATATTTCAGTGAGATCTCATGTAATCCGTAGAAACTAGGTTCCAAAACTATTATAAAACAAGCTAGACTGAAAGGAAAGCGATAGGAACTTTAGACAACAGCAACCCAAAATACAGTAGGACGAGAACAGCACCTGTTCCATTGGGATAACATTGAACACATCTTGTTTGGTATTTCAAAGAAGATTCCCTCCGCTGCTCAGGTTGAGACATGTTACGAAGATCATACACATTTACGTGTCTTCCAGCAGTTGCAACAACCAATCGATTGCCAACAAGCGACATAGAATAAACACGCTCAGGTTGAGTGTATGTTCCAACAAGTGTGCGTTCCTGACCACTTGCACCTCTGGGATCCCAACACTTCAAGGTTTTGTCCCAACTACCAGTGATTACTTGGCCTAGAATAATTAGAAGAAGAAAAAATACAGATAATGAACAAAAAATGTCTCAAAGTATGTGCCACACTGGATCACCGTAATGTGGAAATAATACTACAGTCAAGTACTGGATTCACAACATTGCCACAAACTGGTAGGGAGACAAATAATGTATTATAATAAAATGTTGCATACGTCGACTGGAAATATCAAATTCATATTGAAAAATCTGGCAGGAAAATCTTTTACTGCTTAAAAGGAAGAGTTCATAAGCAAAACTACCATAGTGATTGTTAAAGTTTCTGAACAGATTGAATGAAGCAAACTCGGAACACAATATCTGTAAAGGAAATATATTTATATAACAAGCATGACCTTCAGATTCATCAAAGGATCCATTTTGCAAGGTCTCCTAACCACGTCTTAAAAAATATATAAATAAAATGGATGTGTTTAGCTAGATAATCCTATTTCCTAACCACATAACTCTCAATTAGAACAATATAATGTCAAAACCTAGTACATGGCCTACTTGAAGTAGGACAGGAGAACATGACAAGTTTCTTCCTTTACATCTTTTTCAATCATGTTAGATTAATACAATGTCATCAAGAGTGTGTTGTACTGTAAGCACTGAAGCGGGAAGAAAAAGAAACTACATCGAGCATCAGTCATAAACTTCAACGATGATGTGCTGAGACAAATATGCAGAGAAGAAATCAATATCCAAAAAATGATATTAAAAAGGCCGGTGCATGAACATGTCAAAACTTTTAATGCTCTAATCTTCTTCTTTTTTTAAACGAAGAGGAAAAAATACCTTAAAGTTATGGAAATTAAAGTACTGCCGAGGATAAAGCAGTGAAGTAAGGAGCTTATTCTGTAGAACTTTCTTGATATTACAATATTTCAAGCTATCAAATAGTCCAACAAAATTGGGACCATTATCTATGGAATACCATTGGAGCTAGGAAGGTAATATCATTCAGGAACTTATCATTTATCAACAAGATTTCTGGCAATGTAGCCACCAACAAATTACAGAAAGACCCACCAGTTGCATAAGAGTATTCAACACAGCGGACATGAGCTTCGTGCCTCCCCAAAATATCTTCCCTGTTATAGTTGAATACAAGCCTGGAACATTTAAAAAAACACAATCTCCATAAGCATCAGTGAAACACATATATTGAGTATTGACAATACAACCCTAATAATTACACAAAATCATAAAATCAAGAAGAACAAATTCGGCATCCTTGAGTTCAAAGTCGACACCGATGCCCAGAATTCATTACATGAATTAACCTAAACAGCAAGCAGGCTTCTACAAGCCAGTTGATGGATAACCAAAATCAATATTTTCTAATGTTTCACAAGGTCAATGGAAAAAATGAACTGAAATTACCTTCTAACAGTAAAATCTGCACAGGCACTAAACCCAGATGTATCATCATGGAAGCAACAATCAAGCACCGGACCTCCGTGCATAAACTCTCCTTTCAGAGCATTGGCGCTCGCATCGTACAATCGAACACTCTGACAAACCCCAAACATTCTAAAAATAATTCATTCCGGCATTTAAAACAGAAATTTCAACAGTTAAAAAATATCGCACGTCGGCTATGAGGAATGTTAAAAAAAAACCTTGTCCCATGAGGACACGAGGAGGAGGTCACTGTGGTTGGAGAAACGGAGATTGGAAATGCCGTCCGTCGGAGGGTTTTCCAATTCACGTCCGGTCGTTGGTGGCGGCGGCGCCGTCATGATGACCCTCGATCACTAGGAATAAAGAGAGAGAGATTGAGATGTCAAGATTGCAGATTAGGGGTTTTGAAACAAAAAACGGAGAAGAGAGCAAGGGGGGATTCAAATTCAAAATTCTAACTGTTGAATTGTTTGAAGTTTAAACCTTGGAAGCTGGATGTATCTGATAACATAAAATTTTGTAATACAATTATCTATCTTAATTTTATTTTAGTTCATAAACCTTAAAAGATGTCGCGTAAATAATTCCGCTATTAACTTTATAATTAAAGTTATTGATATGGTCTAAATTCATTTATATATATTTTTAAATAATTAGTGATTAAAGTGTGATAATTAGTGATTAAAGTGTTACATTCGGACTAATAATATTACGCCAAATATGAGAGTAAAATAATATACGCAGACCAATTAGATACTTCGTGGCTGAGGTGGAAGATTGCTATTCAGCTCGGGTAACCTCGGTTCACTCGGCCGGTATTTGAGAAAATTGTGGACATAAGTTAGTATTCAATCAAAGCAGGTGATTCGCCGAACCTTAATATCCCTAGAAGATAACGAACGTGCATTAATACTAGGCAATTGTTGCGGGAAAGATAGACGTACATCATGAACGGATCATGGGCGTGTTAATATCGGACGACAATTGTGGAGGATCATACACATATCATGGGTTGATTGTGGTCCGAGATTCACTTGTCATTACTCTGGAAAATTACACTATAAATACGACATCCAACAACAAAAAAAGATATTCAATTGCTCCCAAAATACTCATATATCTACACCATGCTCTTCATATAACTAAAAAATATACCGTGGAGAATCAATTAATCTTGGTTGATTCTCGTTTCATTTGTTTTCCGCATACTGGATTAATCGTCTGAGTGGCTAAATCAAGGACCATCTCAATTCCCATCTAACCTTTTTTGTTCGTAAGATCATTCACCTCGGGATATTTTGCTCAGACCAAAAGGGTTTAATGCTCAATATCATGATCCAAAATCTTATAACCACATAAGTATTCATCATTATATTTTTGATTTTCCAAAATAAACAAGTGCTATTTGGTAAGTGTATGAGTATGGCTTGGAATGAAATAGCCCAAATAAAGCCCACCTAAGTGGTCCATTACAGGCATTTACAGCATCAATGGCCCAACTGTGTAGAAAGATCTCACTCTGGGACATGATTCAAACTCCTAGCCGAGACACAGGATTCAGTATCCTAAATTCCGAACTGTTAAGACACTGAAAAAAACAAATTATTACAGGCAAATCCGTTGATCTAATTTTCATCTGGCATAGCTAAATTCATACGAATTGAAATTATCCGAAATTAAAATATTTCTAGAATTTGCTTCGGAAATCTCGACCTGGAATTCTTTTGTTTCTTAGCTACTCCATGCGATGGTGGTCTGTAAATGCCGCAAGGTACTGTGTGTATCTACACACGCATTGATGTATTTTGTTGATGTTTAATTTTCAAATAAATGCTGTGAAAAACAATATATGCATTTTGCTAATTAGGTCGGATCGAGCTTTGAATTCTTTTTTACAGAGATATTTTTTTCTCTAGTTTCTTAACGGCGTGAGTTTATGAGCAGTAGATCATTTATGATTCGAATAAACTCTCCGATTTTTAGGATTTTGGTTATGGTAGTGATATGTTCCAAGACGGTCAATTGGCCAATTCAACTCTCTGATTGCCGTGGAATTCAGTGTTTCCATTGCTCATTTGATTTGTAGTTACCTTCCACGGTGATAATGTTTAATTGTTTGCCTTGACCGCAATAATGACAATGAATTCTGTAAAATATGGGCTTTAGGCGACCAAGCTGTATTGCTTCGTCCACAAGGTGCCCGTTTGTGGAGAATGCATATGCTTTCCGGAGCACCAAATTTGTGTGGTATGATTGTTCCAATCAATGCTTTCATTGCTCAGATACCTATCTTTCGAACAAACTGGAAACTAAATTTTGCTTTTACATTTTAGGTGAGGACTTACTCTGATTGGGTGATCGATGGTGAGTATGACTGGCCTCCTAAATGCTGCTATTGTCAAGCTGTGATTGAAGAAGGAGCTGCATCTCAGACTACTCGATTGGGTTGTTTGCGTAAGTGAGCCTGCTTGGTTATTTTTATATTTCATTGAGCAATTGCTTTCGGAACGTTCTTCTCACCTAAGCCATTGCTGCATTTTGCAGATATTATACATACAAGCTGCTTAGTGTCACACATTAAAAGTTTTCCTCCACATACGGCCCCCGCTGGATATGTTTGTCCTGCCTGTTCAACTTCTGTATGTTCTGCCCAGAAATCATTGTCCTTTGACTCATTTCTTAGTGTCTTGTTACCTTTTTTTCATGGTCCATTTAAACCTGTTCATGCAACAGAGTTATTCTTGGCATTGATTGTTCTATGTCTTAAAGATGGATGTATTTCTGAATCTTTTATGACCTTTATCATGGGGACCAGCTATTAGTACCATGCAACTCCTTACATGAGTCAATAAAGCATCAGGAGATGAGGTTTGCATATGAATTTAGGCGGCAAGATGACGCTTTCTTGCATATCTTAACCTATCAGTACAATGGTCAGGATGTTGATGATGAACTTCTTAGATGAATGCTGACTTTTAGATTTAGGTCTTCACAATTAATCTTTATTTAGCAGGAGCAGTGTGTGTCTTAATCAAAGGATCTTGATGCGTAGTCTGCATTTCAAACTCATGCTGGAAACTATGACTTGTGAGGACTAAAGTAGCCAAGAATAGTTCTAAAAAAAGAGGTTAAGAACTTGTTTGTGATGATGTATTTTCTCCTGAGCTGTTACCAGAGGTCTGAGAATTTGTGACTATATTTACCCAATTTTACAGTTAAATTTGTTATGTTTTAAGACATATCCGGAAGTAAAGTCAGAGAACAAGCATAGTGGCATTGGAGTCGCTTGTGATTTTTTTGAAGGAATTGTGCATATTATTTTTTTTGTACATATGAGTGGAGAACAGGCAGAAGTTCCCTTTAATTCATGAAACCTGTTGTTTTTAGCTTCCCAACCAGTACCATTTTATTCACCCAGCTTGTAACCAAACTGAGATTCTTTATACTGCGTTGTGCTTTGTTTGCACAATGAATATTGGGTGT
The DNA here is from genome assembly GCA_907163345.1 of Haberlea rhodopensis. Taxonomy (NCBI): domain Eukaryota; kingdom Viridiplantae; phylum Streptophyta; class Magnoliopsida; order Lamiales; family Gesneriaceae; genus Haberlea; species Haberlea rhodopensis. The sequence goes on from CAJQUN010000002.1 coordinate 19,975,203, forward strand.
TTGAGTGAAGCAAGTGTCTTGATGCATCTGAATTCTTTTTAAACATAAGCAAGTTATCTTTTACACTTCTATAGCCATATTAAATTTGATAAAGGCTATATCTTTCGCCTCTAATAACTGATTGATGGGAATCCCAAACTTGAGATAAAATGGTCACATTGATGATATCAACTCATAAACCAAGTTTATAGATTGAAAAAAAAAATGCAACGGTAGTTATCTTGACCGTGAATGAAATATTCTAGCTCAACTGGATATGAGATGAAGCTCTTGGTATTCTAAACTAACTATGAAATCGGACTCTTCCATCATGGGTATCTGTTTAACACGATGGCCTTCGAGTTTTGCTTACATTAGCATCTCTGCTTGTCTGCTGCTTGTGTTTATCTTGTGAATAATTCTTGACTGGTTGCAGATATGGCCGCCAAAAATTATCAAGGATTCTGGATCACGCTTTCATTCAAAACTGAAAGAAGCCATCGTGCAGGCAAAATATTAATCTTATCTACATTATAACAAAGTACACATTATCTTGTTACATAAACTTGGTCTTGTAAACTGCTAACGACCTCATCGATGCTTTGGAGAAATACATTTATTCATGTCATAAGATTTCTGCTCCCTATTTTATTAGGCATGCGGCATGCTTCATGTAGTTTTCTAGGATAGAAATTGTATTTCTTGTATATAATAATTCACATAATTACATCTCCTTTTATAGGAGAGATATGCTACCCAATTAGGTAGATAGATCCAACCATATCAATTATTTCCTATCCTAATGATCTTTTAAAAACAAAAGATCATTATCTATTTACAATCAAATATTCCATAAATATCCTAATCTATTTTAAGATCAATATTCTATATTTCAACACTCCCCCTCAAGTTGGAGCATAGATATCTATCATGCCCAACTTGCTGATAAGAAATTCGAAACTTGGCCTGAATAGTCCTTTTGTGAGAATGTCCGCTATTTGTTGCGTCGTTGGTATGAAGGGCATACAGATAGTTCCGTCTTCAATCTTCTCTTTTATAAAATGCCTGTCAATTTCCACATGCTTAGTTCTATCATGTTGAACTGGATTATGAGCAATGCTGATAGCTGCCTTGTTGTCACAATATAATTTCATAGGGACATTTACTGCACTTCTCAATTCTTCCAAGATCCGTTTAAGCCATACCATTTCGCATATTCCCTGTGCCATTGATCTGTACTCAGCTTCAGCACTATTACGAGCCACAACATTCTGTTTCTTGCTTCGCCAAGTGACAAGATTTCCCCATACGAAAGTACAATAGCCTGATGTAGACCTTCGATCTGAAATAGACCCTGCCCAATCTGCATCTGTGTAGGCCTCAATATTGCGCTGTTGACTCTTTCCAAAAAATAACCCTTTTCCCGGAGAATTCTTCAAGTATCTTAGGATGCGGTAGACTGCTTCGAGATGCTCCTCACATGGGGAATGCATAAACTGACTTACTAGGCTTACAGCAAATGCTATATCTGGTCGTGTATGTGATAAATAAATCAGTTTTCCCACTAACTTTTGATACCGAGTTATGTCTACTGGTTTTCCTTCTTTGCTTCCAAACTTATGATTTGGATCAATAGGTGTTTCGGTGGGACGACAGCCACTCATTCCAGTCTCTTTCAGCAAGTCTACCACATATTTTTTCTGGGATACTACAATCCCCTTTTTCGATCGGGCTACCTCCATGCCGAGAAAGTATTTTAGTGAGCCCAGATCTTTGATTTCAAACTCAGAAGCAAGACAATTCTTCAATCGTACCATTTCCATCATGTCATCCCCTGTAAGAATAATGTCATCAACATATACTATAAGGATAGCTACCTTCCCATCTGCGGAGTGCCGTGTGAACATGGTGTGGTCTGCTCGTCCCTGAGTATATCCTTGTCTTTTTACAGAATGTGTGAACTTCTCAAACCAAGCTCTTGGTGATTGTTTTAGTCCATACAATGATTTTTTTAACTGGCATACCTTTGATCCAAACGTTTTCTCAAATCCTGGAGGTGGATCCATATAGACTTCTTCTTCTAAGTCACCATTCAGAAATGCATTTTTTACCTCTAGTTGTTGTAATGGCCAGTCTAGATTAGCCGCAATTGACAAGAGTACTCTTATAGTATTTAGCTTTGCCACTGGTGCAAAAGTCTCAAGGTAATCTATCCCATACGTTTGAGTGAATCCCTTAGCTACCAGCCGAGCTTTATATCTCTCTAACGAGCCATCTGCATTAAACTTGGTGGTAAACACCCACTTGCAGCCAACAGTTTTCTTTCCCCTCGGTAGTTCCAATACCTGCCACGTTTCGTTACTTTCAAGGGCTCGCATTTCTTCAAGAATAGCTTCCTTCCATTCAGGAACCCCTAAAGCATCCTGCACAGTCTTTGGAATCTCCACAATGGATAATTGAGAGATAAATGATGAAAAATGTGGGGATAGATTTTTATGGGAAACAAAATTTGACATTGGATACTTGACACAACTTCTAACTCCCTTACGTTGAGCGATTGGAAGATCAAGGTTAGACACAAGTATAGGTGGATTTGATTCTGGAAGAGCAGAATTACCTGGAACATTAGGAAGACTTGAAATGATCTGAGGTGCAGACTCTTGGAAGTGCTGGGAGGTGTTAGGCTCCATTCTTTGATTTTTGTTCCTTCTCGAGTAAACACGTAGCTCACCTGTTTGTTCTTTATTGGCATTTATAGTAGTGTTATGAGATGACGTTATAGTTCTGGTGTCCAAGTTTTCGCTGATGGTTTCCATATTTAGAAAAATATTTTGATCAAGAGTAACCGGGTCAGAGTCAGAGTCGTCCCTTAGGCTCTCCCCCTGACGAAGAGGAGGAAAAAATGGTTGATCCTCAAAGAAGGTAACATCCTCAAAGAAGGTAACATCTAAAGTAATGATCAATTTTTTTGTTGTGGGGTCAAAACATTTATAACCCTTTTGATTTGGAGCATAGCCAACAAAGACGCACTTTCGAGCTCTAGGATCTAATTTCCCACGAAGATGATCATGGATATGAGCGAAGGCACTACACCCAAATACTTTAAGTGGTAAATCAGATGTTAATCGGGAAGTTGGAAAAAAATCTGTAAAGACCGTAAGGGGAGTTTTGAATTTCAAAACTTTTGACGGCATTCGATTTATGAGATATGTCGCTGTTAAGAGTGCCTCACCCCATAAGTACTTTGGAACATTATGTGTAAAAAGTAGGGCGCGGGTGACTTCTAAAAGATGTTTGTTTTTTCGTTCAGCAATGCCATTTTGTTGCGGAGTATCGGGGCATGTGCTTTGATGAACGATGCCAGATTGTAGAAAAAAATCCCCAAGAAAGTCATTAAAGTATTCACGGCCATTGTCACTTCTGAACACCCGAATTTTTTCCTGAAATTGAGTCTCAACCATTTGATAAAATATTTTAAAAATCTCTTTGACATCAGATTTATCTTTTAGCAAATATACCCAACTAAGTCTGGTGTGATCATCGATAAAGCTAACAAACCATTTTTTTCCAAACATTGTTGAGACACGAGATGGTCCCCAAACATCACTATGAACTAATAAAAAAGGTTTAGAAGCTTGATATGGTCGTGAAGGAAAATTTGAGCGATGATGTTTTGCAAATTCACAAATTTCACACCGGAAAAATGATGGAGTTGTATTGCTAAATAAATCAGGGAACAACTGTTTTAAATAAGAAAAACTTGGATGTCCTAGCCTATAATGCCAAAGCATAACATTATTAGAAAACGAAATAGAGTTCAAACAGGTGTTTTTAACAAGATGTCCAATGGGTCCATCTTCAAGTAAATAAAGTCCTCCATGCTCCCTAGCACTGCCAATCATCCTCCCCGAGATCATTTCCTGAAATTCACATTGAGAGGAGTTAAAAATAGCACGACAATTAAGGATAGAAGTTAGTTTACTCAATGACACAAGGTTATAAGAAAGGGTAGGGACATGGAGAACATCATGAAGAATGAGAGAGGGTGTGATCTTGACACTACCAATTTCAGCAATTGCCGAAGTGGAACCATCAGCAAGGCGAATTCGTTTATGACCTGCAGATGGAATATATGTAGAAAAGGAATGGGAACAACCTGTCATATGGTCAGTAGCCCCAGAATCGACAATCCAGGGACTGTTTTGGCGAGGAATACTGCTGGAAAAAAACGAGGCTGGTACAGAGGCTGTACTACCTGTTTGGACAGTGGAATTTGACGGATTTTGTGGAGTCGAAGAAGTTTGTAAGAGCTTGTGCAATTGCAGTAGTTGTTCCTTGTTAAAAGGAAAAGATTCTGGATTACTTTGTGGCCCTTGGTCATCGGTGGAGACTTGTAGAGCTCGGTTGGTAGATGCTGATTTTTTCTTAAAATTTGGGGGTTTTCCATGGATTTTCCAGCATGTTTCCAGTGTATGCCAATGTCGTTTGCAAAGATCACACCAAGGTTAGTCCTTGTCTTTCTTGGCAGGTTCAGATCCATACTTGGAGATAAATGCAGAATGGTCATTTACCAAAGGGGTTGAGGATCTAGTATCAGTATTCGGTTTTAACATCACTGTCCGCCGTGCTTCTTCACGCCGAATCTCAGAAAACGCCTCTCGCAGTGTGGGCAGCGGGCTTTTTCCAAGGATGCGAGATCGAACGTCATCAAATTCAGTATTTAGACTGGCTAAGAAGAGATACACCCGATCACTTTCCTCTTTCTTCATGAATCGGACACTGTCGGTCGGGCAATCCCATTTATCGGTGGAGCATTGATCCAACTCTTGCCAAAGTGAGACCATCTCATTATAGAAGACAGTCACCTCACGATCGCCTTGTCTAGACTTCCACAGTTTAAGTTTTAATGCAAAAAGTTGGGAGTAATTTTCAGAATCTGAGTAGGTGGCTTTGACAGCCTCCCATACATCCTCGGCAGTGGGTAGAAAAAGGTATGGTTTACCTATTGACGGCTCCATTGAATTGATCAACCATGCAATTACTAACGAATTTGCAGAACCCCAGGCACTCAACTTGGAATCATCTGTTTTTGGGCGTTCCTCCGACCCAGTCAGATAACCTAACCGACCTTTGCCATCGATTGCAAGTTTCATGGACTGAGCCCATTCCAAATAGTTCTTCCCATTCAATTTATGGTGGGTTAACTGGAAGGAATTGTGAGAAGAATCTGACCCTGGATTCATGGTGGTGGAATTAGGTTGCTGGAAGATGACGTGAAATAAGAGCGCAGAGATAAACGTCAAACGCGGAAGCAAGTTCAGCAACACTCAGAGAAACAATTCTGAATTTCGTGAAACAATTGTCGATCAATTGCAGCAATGCGCAGAGAAACAATTCTCAATTGCGCAAAAAATTCTGATCGAAAAACAGATTGAATCGCAGACAGAAGATCGATGGAAAAATCACCGAGAAAAAAACTTTCTATGGCGTCGATCGGGGAAGAATTGCAATTGGATACAGATTGAACAGGAAAAAAAAAACGATGAACAGTACCGATGAACAGTACCGTCGCGATGAACAGTACCGACGCGATGAACAGTATCGGTGAATAGTGCCGTCGCGATGAATAGTGCCGATGAACAATACGACGCGAAGAAAATCAGAGAATTGGATTTGGCTCTGATACCATGTAGTTTTCTAGGATAGAAATTGTATTTCTTGTATATAATAATTCACATAATTACATCTCCTTTTATAGGAGAGATATGCTACCCAATTAGGTAGATAGATCCAACCATATCAATTATTTCCTATCCTAATGATCTTTTAAAAACAAAAGATCATTATCTATTTACAATCAAATATTCCATAAATATCCTAATCTATTTTAAGATCAATATTCTATATTTCAACACTTCATTAATTTTTTTTAACCACGTAAATGCATCATTCGACATAATAATCCAAATTAGTACCAATGTAAAATTTATTTGGATCTTTTCAAAAACTTGAATCATATTAATGTTTTTAATTTCATTTTTTGAGTTTTACGAAGGACGTGACTTCTTGTGATGAAACCTTACATCTATCTTCTCTCTCAGAACATATTTAATTTTGAAATTGTAATATTTATTTTATTGATTAAATTAAAACTAATCAAACAAAAATAAACGCTAACCTTGACTATTATTTTATTTTTATCTTAAAAATGTGACCTCACAAATTAAATTTTCTTTTTTTTTCCTGAGTGGGGTCAACTACATGAAACTGCTCAAGTTTTCGAATAATTTGTTTTTACGTATTGTACATGTGTATCGATATAGGTTTTTTTTTCTTTTTGTTTTTTTGTTTTTGGGTTGGGAGTTGGGGGGTGGGAGGCGCTGGGGTTGGTGGTTTGCAGGGGAATCCCCTTTCCCTTGCCTCCGAACTGCACATGCCTCTGCCGTTGATAGTGAATCTGTATCTGTGTTTGGGTATGGGTGTTGGGGAATTGGAAAGTTCCTCTTTCCTTCTGATATTGGAGCATGTCCATTGTTTTTCAGACTGGTGTGGAGAAGAACTTGTTTGGGAATCATCCAGTTTCACTGAATGGATCAGACTCCCGAAGTCCTCCACCTGCCTTTGCCTCGGAACCTCTGTTGCATACCTCTGCTGCTGGAGATGGAGAATACCCTGGTGGTATTTTACTATCTATTGGAGAAAATGCAGCTTCTATCACAACAGGCTATGCAAGACCTCCATGTTTAGATATTGTGGAGATAGAAGAGCCAGCATCATCATCTCTGCGTAATCATGAGTCTGATTTGATGAAAAACACAAGCCCTTCTGGCGTAAGATGTCTTATTTTTATCTTCAGTAGCATGTGTTGTTTACTTACTTTCATGTTCTATGTGGTGTATTTCTGTGTTTTCTTAGTGGTTTTTGAACCTTTGTGTTACCCAGCCTGGTGCAACCACGCGAAAGGGTGCACTGCAAACTGAAAGACAGAACTCCGAGTCCTCATATTTTGCGGATGATGAATATGGTAACAGGAAGAAGTACACACGAAGAGGTAATGAGTTTTAAATTCTTTGTTTCTTTCCTTCTGTTACTGTTGCCTGCAAGTGAAAATACTAATCAATTAGTGGAAGGAAGTTCTTCTGCATGCCCTTATGGATAGCTCGGGTCTATGCAACTCATTCTTGATCCACTTGTTGCTAAACATGAAGTTAAGTTGTTGACCACACGCTTTTAGCCTATATCTAAACTTGATCCTCAATCCTTAAGCGTAGTTGTTGATAATTACTGTAGATGCAACGTCACAATCTTTTGTACATGAATGTACTGTACCTAAATTTTAGAAATTTGCGTTTAAAAAAAAAAACTAATAAAAATTTGTTCCATTTTGTTAGGATCACATTCAATATTATTTATATCAAGAAAAACTTGAGATATGATTTTATTGTGATGTAGTTAAATTACTTCAATTCTGCCATGGCCGATCCCTGTCCGGGTAAAGGATGAGAGTTGCGTTAGGTAGCTAACCAGCGTAAACCGTTGATAAATTTCTTATGTATGGATTGAGATAATCCATATTGCCTACCACACTTAGTGTGATAAAAGCTTGATTGATTGGTAGTTAAAATTACTTCATTCAAATGTATTGACGAACCTGTATGAAAGCTAGAAACATTGCCCGATAGCGATTCCTTCCATTCCTTGAATTTTATGTGGCTTTGCTCTTTTCTCGAATGGACAATGTCCATCCTGTGGATTCACAAGTTAAGATGATACGTGCAGTTAGCAACACCCTAAGTGTTGTTCCATGTCTATTTCCAATCAACAAACTGGTGATTAGCCTCCCACAATTTGAAGTAGAGACCTTGTTTTTATCAAGTTAATCACTTTAATAATATCTAGGTATTCAACTAAATGGGGATGGTTGGAAATCAGTTTGATTTGTCAGATATATATTTAATATAATTAAGCTTGTGATAAATCTGTTATTTCATTTTTATATCATCAGTGGGAATTCTGCAATCTTTTTTATATTCCAACCTAGTTTGTCACATGTATAAAGAGGTGATACTTATATCTGAAATCAAAGGAAGATACCAAGAGTTCTAATCCTTTTGACATTGATTAGAAGATGTGGGGAATACGGACGAACCTCATAATATTTTGTGTTGCCTCATCTCTACACATTTTATTATCATCCAAAATTTAACTCCAACTTACTGGATTTTTTAAATTTAGGCCCATTTCGCCACAAGTTCCTCCGGTCATTGCTACCTTTCTGGTCAAGTGCATTGCCAACTCTACCAGTGACTGCACCACCACGGAAAGATGTGCCACATGCAGATGATGCCTCAGAAGGCCGTGTACGACGTCATAGGCCATCAAGAATGGATCCAAGGAAACTCCTCTTACTTATAGCTATCATGTAATATCTACTACACTTTCTTGTTTTATGTTGCTGCATCTTTCTCTAAATACGTTTACAAATTTATGCATATCTAACCCCACGAAGAAGGAAAGAATTATTTTTTATGTTCTGGATGCAGGGCATGCATGACAACAATGGGGATTCTATATTACCGAATTTCTCAACGCGATCTGGGCGAGGAGTTACCTGATGAAGAGCCTTAGTGATCAACCTTCACAAACTCACGCTCGTGAATCTGGTAATATTCTGAGTGCTAAATGGAGCTATGTTGCTTTAAAAATTGAGGTTCTTATCAACGGAAAAATCCGGTTTTGTGTGGTAAACTCCCAAACATGTTTGGTTGTAGAGGATATTATTAGGTGGATGGAATGTTTTAAATGCTTTGGTGTCCATAGGATTTATTGTGTTTATCCCTCTTTTAATTCTTGCTCTGGCCTCTATTTGGACTTTGGACTTGATTACTTGATTTTGAAGGCAATTCCTTTGTTCCAGTTCAGATGCACTCAATATTGTTCATTTGGACTCGGAACAAATTTTCAGGAGGCTAACTAGTAAATCATCATGGTGTTAAATTCTAATTTGTAGCGTCAATGGTGGACATTTTCAGCATCGATCAACAAAGAGACGGTGATAAATTTGGATTAGGCGCAAATGGTTGACTCAAAGCATATGAGGTTGTGTTTGGATCGAGTTGATTTGGAAGAAGTAATTTGATTTGGAGAGGCATTTGAATAATGGATTGGAAATTATAGTCATCTTGGATGTATTTCAAATATATCTTAATTACCATTACATCTACATAAATTAAGAAATTGATGTATTGAAATCCACGAAATAAATTCATCCAAACAATCGAATGAATTTGAAATTCATGGTTTCAAATCCCTCCATTCAAATGGACCCTGAGAGTAATGCGTGTAGTTATTGAACTTAGACTCGGTAAATTTTGTGGGTAAATGAGATTTTGACTCAAATAAATAACAAGTATGCGAGGTTGCTTTAATGAATTTGAGGTTGAGTTTTGATCATGGTGATGTGATTGGTTGTGAATTGAGCCTAGTGGTTATGCCTCGATCGGATCCTATTATACCGAAATGGAAACGTTATCAGAATAATTATTATTGTTAAAAGAGAGATTATCAAATTAGATATTATCAAATCGAATTCAAAATATTGTTGTAAATAACTTATTGTAATCTTATCATATCTTACACATGGTTTTGATAATGTTGTAATCTCTATTTAAAGAATGAGTAATTAATGGAGAGGGTCAGATTCATACCTTCAATTTCATGTTTCCTTGGTAATTTGTCATGACACATACCCAAATCATTAGCCCATAGTTAAATAGATGGATTTGGAACCAAAATCGAAATTCATTCGATATAAGATGTGACATTATATGATGGTAATTTCGAATACCGAAAAAATAATTTAAAATATATAATAAAATTTTAGTTATTAATTTTGTTCGAGCTGTCAATTATATAAGATGGATTTGGACGTCGGATTTTAAATAGATACTGTATAATTCGGTAAGCATCGAAGAATTTGCATCGCTTTATAAGTTGAATCACATAAATAATTTGTTTTTATTTATCGATGTAAGCCATGAAACAAGGTTCGTTTGATGCATTCCCTTGAGGGAAACAACAAGCGTCGCTTAGTGGCACATTGAAAAGGTCATGTGACACTTGATGCCCCCTTCAAAGACATTGTCCTTAAGGACAACATCAAATATTCCTTAAAATGGGTGGGAATATACTCTTGTAGATGACTTACCTATTTTGTTCTCAAATATTTTTGAAATTTGATGTTTGATGTCTTCACAAAAAAAGGAATGGTCAGCAATTAAGAATTTAAGATAGCACATTTCTTGGCAAATTGGAATATTAACTTCATCCCATAATATTACAGCATTATTTTAGTGTAAATATCAACCTCTGAGAATTAGTTGAAAACATGAAGCCAGAATTTTGAGAGACATTTGTGTGTATATATTATTAATTCATTACCCACATAATATATTATATACACAATTTATGCTCCAATCACTAGTCATTAATGAATAATGTGTCTCTATATACATTATATTTGAAATATGTAATGAACTCTAAGCATGGGATAAAATATTACAAGTGTAAAGAAGAGAAGTCTTATACATGTTAATTGTCACTCGTTTTATTTTCAAAGTAATAACATCAAAATAAATAAAAATAGGAAAGAGCAAACACGATGCACGAAGTTATTACTAAGTACAGGGTTAAAAAAATGGTCGGATCATTTTGGGCCTAATGTACATAGTCTTCCATTGAACTATAAGTATGGAATACTACGATGCACAGACACTGATACGACGACACGACACGGACACTGCAATACATATTTTCAAAATTTTCAGGATACGACACGGCTGAGACATGCATATATATTTTTATATATATTATGCATGTACTATAATACAAAATACTAAAATTCACATCTTTTAAATTCTAAAGTCATGTAAAAACAACAAAAATATTCTTACTAAATTCATGTCACTAGCATCATCATAATATCAATCATACTAACACCAAATACGTATTACTTCAATTAACAAATTTTTTTACAAACACGACCAAATAAAAGATAAAACCAACAATATATCTTACCAAATTAAAAAAGCATATAAATAAATGCACGACATTGAGAACATCATAATATCACTCAGCACTCATATTAACACCAAATGTGTATTATTTCAATGAACATAAAGTTTAACAAATATGTCTAAAGTTTATTTTAGCCAAAAACTTTTTAAATTGTATAATTAACCGCCAAAGTATCATTTCTGTGTCGGACACGCCCATCGATTGTGTGCAACATTAGTGTCCGATTTTGATAGGAGTGTCCGACACGGATGTCATATTTTATTTTATTGAAAAACTAAGGACACGCCACATGAAAGTGTTCGACACTATATCGAATAATTTTTAGGCGTGTCTTACATCATAGATGGAATATAATAAACACAAATAGATGCGGATTATTTTTTGATGAAAATAAACTAAAATATTAATTTTATGAATTACAAAAAAATATCAGAACATTTTAGATTGTGAAAAACTCAATTGTCTAAAAAAATAAATTATTAAAAAAAGGTTCATATATATATATATATATATCATATGTATTATTATTATTATTTTATAAGTTGCGATATAAACAAAAGAAGAGTTGCTTTAAACGGGCTTAATGTCCCCTAAAATGTCACAAAAAATTGGTGAGCCCACTAAACATTAATTAATATTTAGAGAACAATTATGATTTAAAAGAGCTTAATTGCTGTCGCAAGAGTGCTAAGCATGATACCATTAAATAAAATGCATATAAGTTTATCTTAATAAGCTTGTTAATTTATTTTACAAGCGTGTGGTCGCGTGATTATAGGATACATATATTGTCGAGTATGGGCTATCTCATTTTTTAAAACCAAAATCTGTATAATTTATGTGATTTCTATAAAAATTAAGTAAAAATACACTTATACATTACTTATCCGGAATTAGTATACGAAATCCCAAAAATAAAAAAAGGATCCTTACATGGTGGCAGCAAATCGCCGAAACTTATTGTATTTTTTTCAAAATTTGAAATTAATTTATAAATCATTATTTGTTCATCAAAATTTTTGAATTTTATCTCAGATTATTTTTCCACTAATATGAAATGAAATGACATCACTCAAAAGTCCTATATTTATTTATTGACTGCTCCCATGTTGGATGTTCGCTTGATATGTCTGAAAAATTGAGGCATCTAATATTCACATTTTGAATTATTTAATATATAAAGTCAAATTCTGAAACCAATATATAAAGATATACATTTCTTTATTATGAGAATAAAGAGATTTTAGAATATACAGTAGAAATAATATTATACAGGCTTTATTTAACAATTTCAAAGTAGGAAGAATATAAAAATTCAATTTGTTATAAACAAAAGTCAACAAGCATACTCTTCTTAGTTATAAATTCAAATGTATTAATAACTAACAACGCCTCTTAATCATTGTCAAGAGCGGATTTAATGGCTAAACGAAAAAGATAGTCGTCTACGAGATTATAAAAAAATTCATTTTTATTTTATGTCCGATTTTTTTTTGTATCGTAAATTTTGCACATATCCTACATAATAAATAAATTATCATCTACTATCTTTAATTTTTTGAATTTGCAGCTAATTATTGCTAATTAAACTATTGCCATTCGATATTTTTAATGTAATATAAGCAAGATTAGTAGAGATAATCATCCCTTAATGCGTATTTTCTTTATAATACATTGCTTCCAAAGACACAGAGTAAATATTTGAATTTAAATATGAATTATATAATTAACAAATATACTATGACTGATTTGTATTTTTATATACTACTGAAATAAATGCTGGCATGATAAATTTGGCTCCTGAGTTTCTGAAAAGGTACTACCAATCCTATTAATTTAAAATACCAAAAAAGGAAACTAAAATTTATTTTATAAAATGTCAAATTTATCATTCCGAATATATTTATTTAATTACAAGTAATAAATGACAATATTTTATTATTATTTGTTGGTCATTCCAATTTTAAAATCCTCAGTAAGTATTGCATTTCAATACGACTATCAACATAATGTATATAGTTATACTCTTAAGCACCATTCGATATACATGATAAAAGTAAAATATAATTTTAAGTACTAACATCTCACTAATATAATCACATTCATAGTATCAAACGGTGTCTTATGTGAAACGAGAAATCACTTAAATAATAAGGATTATTAGTTTTGTTAAAAGTTGTACTTCTGAAGAATCTTTGCTTTGATGGCTTCTACTCTAATTAGCTTCATAGTCGTATTAGCAACACTAATCATATAGTTAATCCCGTTGGTTAATTAGTTCCCACTTACACCAAATTATTATTATGAAATATAAGCTAGCCTATGTTATTAATCATTAAATTTTTAATTGATGAAGCACGTGGTATGCACGATTTCTCTTAGTATTTTCCAATGTAGATCCAGATTTTTTTAATGAAAAACAATAAAGATAATTTAATCTATACAACAGCTCGAACACAATATTCGGACGTTTTGGTACATAAGTTGTTGTGCATAATATGGACATATATTATTTGAGCAATCTCTCTCCAATGTTTGTTTCCACTTGAGTTGAATATGTAGAATTTAATTTTCGTTGTTAAACAAAAAGTTATAGATGATAATAATAATGTAATTCAAATATTTTAAATCACACGGTATTCTAAGCATCATGTTGCTATGATAACAAAGAGAATTGTTGTTTTCTACCCAATACATTGCACAGGCTCGCAACTCATGACAATGTACCCTGATATTGGTACTGATTACGAGGAACAATGTTTATCTTTTTATAAAAAAAAATAGCTTATGACAGTAATTTAATTAATTATTTTACTCTAATGTCGCCCCACATGTCATGTTTCAATTACTATACAGGTATAAATAATTATTGTTTCCGAACATAACATATGATATTGACTCTTATATCAATAGGCGTATTGCACTTTCTACTCATATTTCATAAATTATAACTGATGATAAATCACGAAATTTTAGATATTTCAAATTATATAGTTGTTTCTTGGTTAGTATAATACTTCGGTTGTGAAGACATATATAAATTGTAGGATCAAATATTATCATATTATAAAAAACTATAGCTAAGATTAACGGTGAAACTTAAATATTATTGAATATTATGATATTGTCTCTGATATCAATTGTAAGATCGGGCGCTTGCTGCTTAAAAAATAAATTCCATTACAGGTCTCATATTTTTATATTTTTTCCTTATATATAAATATTATGGTTGAAAGTGCATTGCTATGATGTCAAACTTCTTAATTTGGCAATCATTTAAATAATACTATATTTGCAGATACAAAATTGAATTTTAATTTTCAGGTAAATGAGCTAATCATAGTTCTGATTCGAATTACAAAAATATTATTAATTAACCCGAACGTGCAGGCCGGTCCACAACATATTCTTTATGCCAATCATTTAGATCTCATTTTCTTATTTATATATATATATATACAATTAAACTATGATTTTATTTAATATCGTTACATATTTTATTATATTCATGCATTATGCATGGGTTTATTTATTTATTTTTTCCAAATATATTTCTCGAGGTTTAATTTAAGGATGATCGTGCATAGGCCAAATATCTTGATTATGGAGTTATATTTTACAATTAAGGAATGGATTATATTAGATTAGATGTATTCTTAGCACTATTGAGGTACCATATAATACTATTAAATTTTATACTAACACGATTTGTTTATTACTAATCTCTGAATACGTTTTTTAAAGTAAACATGATTTTGTTTCATTTTAAAAGTGTTTATCTGCTTTTCAAATAATAAAATATATTTTAGTTGTTTGATTTTCTTGTTTCTGCTATTTTGGTTCTCTAAAATCGACCACGTGAACTGACTTTTGACACCTAACATCAACTCCTTTGTTGACTTCATCCCTTAGGTTCTATGGAAAAAGGATAAAAATATAAGCATAAATGCTAACTGTGATAATTTTATAATAAGTCGAAGCTTATTTAAAATGTTTTTTTAATCACTTTCTCTTACAACTGTCAAAAAAAAAGAAAAAGAAGAAGAGATCATAACTGAATGGACGAATAATAATAATAATACAATTTACTATTAATCTTGTTTAGGACATTCTCGAGTTACGTGAATGACGGGATGTACCCAAATCCTTGAAATTTCAAAATGAATTCCTTCAATCAACATGAAATTGATTGAATATATATTATAAAAATCATAGTAAAAAATTGATCTGATTGAGGAAGTTCTCCGTGTGGTTTTAACGCGTAGTTGAAAGCGTAAACATCGGCGGGAATGTTGGGGCTGCCCCTACACATTCTCAAAGGTACTAATTTACTACTCAATCTGAATATTCACATTCACGTTCACCAAAGGGTCTCCGCAGAAACCCTCTTCGTTACATTTTCCGTTTTCCCCTTCTCAATGTCAATGCCAAGAAGATTTAATTCTTGAAGCGAAAATTATGTATTTATTAATTTATAGTTATATAATTACAAGAATAAGTCATCATGTCCTTTTATGTTTATTAATTCACTTGTTAATTTGGTTAACTCATCTTGAGTTAGAGACGTGAGGAGGCCTCACTTTTGTTATGGTTGTTGGATTGGTCTGTTGAGAATGCTTTGAACTGAAAGTTTAGGTGAACCTAATTTTAGATGGGAATTTGAATTTGTGGGCAAGATAAGAACTTTTTATAATTTAAGTAAATTACACAAAAAGATGCCTTTAATTTCAGCTGATTATGGTTGTCGGGCTGAGCCAGGAATGAATATTGTCTGGCCTGAGGTTGGTCAGATTATGTAGGCAATAGGACATGATGATTTATGGTGTTGAGCTAAAAATTCTCGAAAATTTCTGAAAATTAATACTAAAAATTTTTCAAATGAAAAAGTGCATGGGTTGGAGCCAACCCTACCCCAAGGGTGGCTCCGCCGGTACTCTAGCCCCTGGCTGCCATTCTCCGCCTGCGAAAGTTTATCCTCTGTGTGATCAAAAGTTGCAAGTTTCTTTACTTAAGAAAGTTGATGCCAAGTGTAATCTAAGTGAAATATTTTTTTTTTTTGGGAAATTTCTGTGAACAATGTGGACATCTTGCAGGTAAAATAGCAAGTTTGTAGATTTGGTGTCCATAAATCACTTTATGCTTGTAAGAATGTAGGAAGAACTAATGTGTTTCATTATTAGAATTCATTTAGAATCAATGGTAGCGTTTAGCATTCCGCCATTAATATTGCTTTGTGAAATTTAAATTCGTGCATACATAGATAATCTCTCTGTTGTTAATTTGTTAGTTGCTTACTAGAACGTGTGAACATGAGGTTATGAGGAAAATGATGAAAAATACAGTTTTCCAGTGTATTTATGGAATGTTTGTTCTACGTAGGAAGATAATAAATTATTTGTACTTTGGACATTTTTTCCTCTTAAAGTTCTGTAAGTTATTATATTCACTGTTCATGCCAATCTGTTTTTAATTGTTTAACTTATCTACAGAATTACTTCATTGATTAATAGGGGATTGACACAAATCTTAACTCGTTGTGGTAGGTTACATGGATCTTTATACTCTTGTAAAGAAGTTGGATGTTAAAATATGAGCTATATATTAATTTATCTCAGCGGCTTAAGTGGCTATTAGTTAGTATTTATGTACTAGTTCTTTATTATTCTGATGCCTAGCTGTTGGATTCTGTCATAATAATTTCTTAAAGAATTTTATATCCATGTAGTTTTCTCTCCACGCGTATGTCAATGTACTTTATTGGGAAAGAACAGTATTTTCAACTGTTTCCACATAGGCTACAGATTCCTAAGATTGTTTGTTGTTATTTCCACCAACCTTCTCTATGGCATTATTAGAATTATGCCAGTTTCTGTTATACCTGTAGATTTTTCTGGGCTAGCACCTTATGATTTATACTGATGAGCACTAGTGAGTCCATTCGGACAAATGTTGCTATCATACAATTACTAACTTAAGTAACGAAAACAAGGCCGAAGGCTCATTGTCCTTTTCTTTTCATGTTGAATCGACAAACTTAATTATGAATCTGAATCAAGGTTTTCCAATCATTACCGATGTCCAAGATTTTGCTTAAACAAATTATCATAGTTGATATTATAAAATGTCTTATAAAATGTCTCCACCATGTTTTACAGTCATGCTGGCAGCATTACTAGATTCATTTTGGCAGCATTACTAGATTCATTAAGCAATCCATATGACTGTGACCTGATTTCATCTGATTATGAAATTCTCATTTCTCTACAATCAAAGATCATGGATAAAGTTTCGATCTTAACCTCGTGAATTTCCTGTTTAACATTTTTTTATTTATTTCTGGAGCATTGGGGACAAGGAGCCAAATCGTAAAAGATTATGTCTGCTGGCTGTTCCAGATAGTTCTAAGGATGTCAGAGTCATTTCCTCGATCCCATTTTCTTGGGAAACACTTGTATGCACCTTGTTTGAGCCTCAATTATACCCAAACTCAATATTAAAACACACCATCTTTTAAAAAAAAATACATAAACTAACGTACCAACAATTTTATACCAATTGTATTGAGTTGGTCCATAGGTGGAGCCCACACCGGTCCATACAAGCATTTTCCATTTTCTTTTAGATGATGTCATCGTATCAAATACTTTCACCGTGTGTAATATTTGGACCAGTATCCTCCATTCTCTCAATTGCCAGGTATGGTTCCCTATCTAACCTTTCCCAAATTTGTAATTATGTGGTGACAGTTTCTGGTGGATTTGACCCTCTAATATCAAATGATTGGGATTTGTACAAAAAATTCTTGTCATACAGTGTAAATATATATATTTCCAATCGATTGGAATATGTTTAAGGGTTGAAATGGTTGCATAATATTTCTCATTATTGCTTTCACTTGGTCGTATGTGAGTAATTAGCCAGCTTGTAGTCTTGTTATTTTTTAATATGTTTTATACTTTTGCCAATAAATTATTATTTATCATCAAAGCTAAGAGTATAAATATGTGTTCTTTACTCTCCAATACTCATTTCCAAGCATTGAGAGGAAGTCGAGCTTCTCTTTAACAGTAATAAAAACCAAAAAAGAAAACAAAAAACTCGTGTTGAACTTCCAACTCTTACTAGAGATGGAGACCATTGGAGCAATTTCTGAAGGGCAATGGAACTCCTTCAATGGACTATGTTCTGAGGAGGCTGATTTTGTGGCACAATTGCTTGGTAACTGTTCGCTTCCAAATGAGATGCAGAGCAGTTTTGTTTTGCCTTCTCTTGAGTCTGACGACAACATTGTTGAGGTCGATGAAAGTGCAATGTACTCATCACACGAAAATGTTGTCACACATTCTTTTTCAAGCAGGAATACTAATTATAATGAAGATGCTGCTATCTTTTTTCCCTCTTCAAGTCATGACAATTACTACTCCTGTGCCTCTCAACAACTTTTTGCGTCTAACAACAGTTTAATGACCATGGATTACTCTATGATGGAGACTAAGAACAATGGATCCCGTTGTTTTCTTACTAACAATGTGATGGAAGCGGATGACTTCTTAGACCGGGAGGTCAGTAATGACAGTTTAAAGTCTAATGGAAAAGCACCTGGCGATGTTCTTGAAGGCAACAACTTGCAGCTAGGAGTGGTGAATGAAACACCGGAGCCGGAACCATTGGAGGAAGATAAATTCAGTGTCCCTTCAGAGATATGCAAGAAAAGGTCTCGACTTCCTGGAGAAGTAAGTAAACTTTATTTGTCACCTTTTCTCACTTGATGGTTAATTGGATAAATTATTGATTTCTTATTTGTCTTCTCATGTGATTCAGGATCAAAGGAACAGGAGCATGAAATTCAAAAAGTGTATGAAGCTAGACAACACTGACTGCGAAAACAACTACAATGATAATCACAATACCGCAATTTTAAAGCAGGGCTCGAGTAGCTGGTGCTCGGAGGATGAGTCATTTGCGTCGCTTGAGCATACTCGTGGGATGACTTCAACTTCAATTCCAAAGGGTGGTCGAATTCTCAACTCAAACGGGAAGACACGAGCCAGTAGGGGTTCGGCAACTGATCCTCAAAGCCTCTATGCTAGGGTAATTATCTTTAGAATACTGTATTTATTAGCATGTATTTAGATCGTAAATCAATCACTTGTTTTGCTAACAATATTTTTCCACAATTTTGAAGAAACGAAGAGAAAGAATAAATGAGAGATTGAGAATCTTGCAGGGTCTTGTCCCTAATGGAACCAAGGTAATCTCGGTTGAATTGAGTCACCCTTGTAATTTTTACATGTAATTTGCAAGGGGAATTTGACAATCATCCTTTGATTTGATAGGTTGACATCAGCACAATGCTTGAAGAGGCTGTCCAATATGTAAAATTTTTGCAACTTCAGATTAAGGTAAGAATTATTCTTGAATAAGGAACATATGTCATTTTTTCTCTTTAAGAAAAAATATGAACTGAAAATGAGAGGGAAGGAGATTAGTCTATGAACACCTGGAGCTCCTCTCCCCATGTCTCAAAACTTGTGTGGGTCACTCGTTGTCTCAAAGGATCTAATGACTATTATTTTGTTACATCATACGGGGAGAAGAGCTCCTCCAGGTGTAGCATAGAATAACCCCTAAATAAGTCAGGGAAGAACCCGGTTTTCCGCCTTCTTTTTTGGGGCCAAGTCGAATCATTTTATGGATGTTAAAACCATACTTCTTATGATGACACATGTTCATATTTGGATAATTTGGTGGTTGTTTCCCACATTTGAGAGCCTTTGCCTCCATTATCTTCTCATCTGGATTTTTTCGGCTAAAAGTTCTTTTGGATCTTGAGTTGCTTTTGGTGATTAATGCTGTTATTTTATGCAGCTTTTGAGCTCTGATGATCTATGGATGTATGCTCCAATTGCCTACAATGGAATGGACTTAGGGCTTGATCTCAAGATTCCATCCCCAAAATCACAATCCTGATGCTGACTATTACCATTTAATTTGCTTGATTTTTTTTGTGAATAAATGCCACCTTATTATACATACACACACACACGATTGCCATTTATTTGATGGCTTTTTTTTTTTTTGACATATTAATATAAATACCGGCGATGATTCTTTTACGATGACTAATTATTCTTGTTCCTTTATTGAGTTTAATTTAATAATACCATATTTCGTTCTACTTTGTGATTTTCCCCTTCATTTTGTTTTTCAAGTGATATATGAACATTGATATTCATTAATTGTACGTGTTGCATGAAATTAATTATTTTACTTATTAGCATAATAATCATCAGAGTGGAAGATCGTCATCTCTCAATATTAGTTGGGCGGAATCTCGGATACATCGGTTATTAAAAGATTGATATTAGATAATCTATTATCGGTATATTAATGTGAACATCCAAAATTAGTCCCGAGCGTATCATGTAGGGGCAAAGGGGGTTGTAGTTCACCAGTTTTTTGTAAAACAAGAACAAGAAAGAACAATTTTTTAACTCCTCGTAATAACAGTTTCTACGACAATCTCAGAGCGAGCTTTTCTGAGCTATAACCCATCAAGACACCACTAAGCAATAAAATTGAAAATGAATTTCTAACTAATATCATGATTAATATTAAGAGGGGGATTACTCTTACTGTTGATACAGAGTTCATCATCGACAAGCTAATATTTTAAAGAATCGCAAGCTACGACTTAACTAATATTTTTATTGTATAGTTTCAATGCTTTCTATTTTTTTCTCAAGTTAATATAATATATTATATTGATTTAATATGTTTATCAATATACTTCAGAACAAATTTTAGTCCATAATATTAAAAGTTTCTGGTTAAGCCCAACAGAATAAAAAGATTTATAAAATGGGTAGTAGATAATTGATTTGTTCTCGTATTAACTTATCATATTCTCTATATATAGATGAATATTATTTATTAGAAACACTACCAAAAAAAATATTTACAAGTTATGTACACATATAACGTGTGTGTACAGACACTGATGTGTGTGTATTGGTCTCTTGGCATGCTCTTTTCATAAAATTCCTAATATCGTATTTTAAAGGATGATTAAGTACATCATATTTACTTACCGCACTTCAACTATTTTCTAGCTTAATGAAATTCGATTTATTACAAAATTATCATCATATAAGTTAAAGAAGCAAAAAAACTCATGATTTGTTTCTCTACTTCTACTTTTACCTATTGTTTTGTAGAGAAGCAATAACAAAAGTAAAGAAATAGAACACTTCAAATCTATTTTTTGATCTGACAAGCATATAAGCAGTTGGGAAAAGCATTTGCAAACACATACTAACTCTTGAACACGTTCATCCACCTGCATTTGTTCATTTTCACATCCATTCACATGTAACAAGAATTATTTAAATACAGAATTTCACAGCCACGAACAAAGTTCAACCGTAACTACATTCAAGATACACGAGGTCGAGATGAAAATATACATAAAGGGTTCATATTTTTTCAACCAAACCTTCTCTAAAGTGCCATTGACACAAACCCGACTCGGATTAAGCCCGTAAAAATAGACATAAGGACAATTCTAACTTCACTTATCTACCTTCAAAAACCTTTGTCGGAGACAGAAAGTCATTTGGACCAGTCCTCATGCCACCCTTGTGAAGCACAATGATCGAGCTTTATTTCGAACCACGATCTTCGTGTGAGTGACTTGGAACTTCATGTTCACTATCTAGAGGCATGTATTGCGCCATTATAGCCCTTATCTCCGAGTCCATGTATGACTGAAAATGAAACCACAGAAGAACTCAAGATTACGAAGATTTTACACAATATTGCCAAGAATATGTGACACTGATCATGGCACCACAAAATATACTTTAAAATTGGTAAATTATTATATTTAGGAGCTTTTCCATTTACTTTCAAAGGCCTAGTATGGATCAGGATTCGGAAAAACAAGTGATGAGCGACGTTAAGTATTACCAAACAGCTCATGTGGAGCTCGCTCGCTCGCTCGCACACAACCACACCCTCTACACAAAAGTCATGCTATTATTCATCGAATTCTTTCAATCACTTACTCGACAGCTTATCTTCCCAAGACCAACCCCTATCTAGATAATATACTGTGGTTTTTTAGTCAAAATCAATAGATCATAGGGCAAATAATGCTGAATGTGCTTTCATATCTCTATTATATATTGTATTTTAACCCAAGATAATATACTTTTAAATTTCAAAATAACACAACTGTAATACTGAAAAACTAATGAACCCAGCATATTCTTTCATAAACATTCATGCAAAAGTATGCCTACAAACTTACCCTCAACCTATGTCTGTACACGAGATATGCCCCACCGCATGCGATAGCCAATCCAATCAAAACAACCCAAACAGCCAACCAAGAAGCCTTCACCTCAGTAGCCCTCTTACCTGCAAAATCAAGAGAATAAAAATTAGCCGAAGTCGAAACCAAATACACACAATGTCACGGTTAACAGTTTTTAATGAACTAACTTATGCAGGTATCATGGTCCCACATATATAACAAGTCCCCGCTACAAGTGCAATCATAACTGCCCCACGTATTCTTGCAGCTGCATTCAGGGCATTGACAGGCTTTCTTCTCCTTACATTCGTCAATATCTGTATGTCAAAGAAAATAACACAACAAAGGTAAAACTACAAACAATATATAATCGCTATTACACTTCCACATCATACAGGTGAAATATAACTCTTAGTTCTATCCAACTCTTCAATTGGTTGCAAGTTATTTGTGGAATCGAGCTCAAGTTGCTGCAACAAAAGCAATAATTGGTGGCAACATATAATTAAATTTTTTAAATACAATATCCTGAACGTCAAGGTTCAATCCTTGTGCCACATAGGAAGCCATATAGTACCCTATTGTGTTGGCCTCCTTACAATAATTGCATCAACTTGCTGTTAATGGGAATCTAAACACATATCAATGAATTTGATACAAATTGTAAAATCCAACATATCCCGTACCATTGTGGCGCATAAGAAAACCCACGCAGTTCAGTAAAGGTAATTGTTGCCACGACAAGACTACTTGGAAATTTATTAATACCTTTATTGGGGTTCATTAGTCTATATAAAACTGTACGAGAATAAACATTTAACGAGCTAGCACAACGCTATGAACGCCCAAACAGTAAGAGGTGAGGGACAGAAGAAGCTGAAATTCTAACCTATGCAGATATCAAGTGTTTGACTGGTAAATTGACAAATTTTAGATCATGGGCGACTCTGTTAAACAAGATGAAAACAGATTTAACATCGACATTGGTTTGTACTCCAAACTCAGAATAATTGTGATATTACCGAGGCTAAAGTGCAGAACAAAAAATGTAAAACTGGATTTTATCAAGTATAATGAATTATGAGTTTATATAATCATATAATAATGACTACTGCTAGGAAGCACATAAAAGTGTTTTACCAGTAAATATTTGTCGTAAATCATAAACTTGTATTAGGTGTGTGTAGTCACCTGTTCCGGAAAGATTGATTGTGTGACCAGTGTAGTGTCAATATCAAGTCATTTGGGGTGTGGCATGGGAAAACTAAACTTAAGACTACCACTGAATGACAAAATATTCAGCTAAGAAGAAAACTTGGTCAATAGTTCGAAAAGTAATGAAAATAAATATAAGTATGGTACAAATGTAGGACATAAAAATCTGATGTATAAGATTTTCTTACCTTCACAACTTTTAACACCGTCTCCTTTAAATCCATGGGGGCAAGTGCACTTTCCTTCATCATCATCCTTTTGAAAATATATTTGTTTGTAATTAAAACAGTTCATCACATAAATATTGGATTGGAAAAAGATCAACACAAATTGTAATGAATCACCAACCAAGCAAGCTGAAAAAGTGATTCCATTTCTGTTTTCATGCCAACAGCCTCCATGACTGATTTGGCATCGCCCAGGACCACTTGCTGTGTATGAAAGATTTATTTTACTCATACAGTCTAACAACATTCAGTTGCAATGCTTATATAAGTCCCAATAACATACAGTTAACCAAAAATCATGGGGTTCAAAGTTGGAGCTATCATGTTCAACATTTATTATTAAGCACTCCGAAACAATTTTTAGCTATTTCAGTTGCACCAGAAAAGTTAAACACGAAACATAAACATGGTTCATACTTCAGTGAGCATTTCCCATAAAACTTGAAAAGTTTCAAGTAAAATAGATAAACCAAATGATTTTTTTGTGCGCGCGCGAGCAAATACCTACTTTTTATCATAAGTTTTTTTGGTAAAGTGATAGATACTACTTGCTATATTCCAAAGACGAAATTAAATTTATTTACGAACCAATGCAAGACTTGTAACCATCTCCCTTAAACTGCACGCCATTAACCACAGGGCATTCACAGACTCTTCCTCGAAAAGTATCCTAAATGCACATACACAAATACTTTAAAAAGATAATACAAACTGGAGGTAAAAATCATTAAATTATACTGAAAGACCTTGCAAGCCGTAAGATTAGCGGCCTTGTCATGCCAGCAGCCACCATTATTTTCCAAGCACTCATTTGTTTCCACATCTGCAGTCAAGAAAGTAGAAATTCCAAATTCCCTAATGCATGATATGTTAATCATGTCTCATTCTTCAATTGAAGTTGATCTAGAAATAACTTACCATTGCTCAAACAAACAGAAGGTTCGGTAGTTTCCTCAAAACCTGAGCATATAGCTTTTAGAACAGCACCTTTCTCTAATTTACCTGAAAGTGAACACATTAAATAATTTAGTATTTAGGCTGCCCAATGAAACTTATACTAGTCCAAAAACTGACCTCGATATTGCCGATTATTCACGACAATTGTAGGCAATATGGTTACGTCACCACGAGATCCTTTCCCAACCTGCAGATAACAACCTTTTAGACAATTTACGTGATTATAATCTCATAGGAACCTAACAAGAACAAACAGAACAATAATTTGCAATGATTCAAAAACTTGATCAGAGTTCGTTAAAAAAAAAAAAACTTGATGATAGAACTCACTTGAGCATTCTGCTCCTCTTTCAAGACAGGATTGTCTGAATCATCATCAGGGCTACCCATGCATTTTTCAATTTTTTTCAGATCAAGCCCTGACATGCCAACAACAGTCGAACACAATCAGAAACAATGACAAACCGAGACAAGTTACAATGAAAGACATGAAAGGTTACCTAATGATTTGATAACACCATCAGCACATTCTTTGTTGTATTTCTTCTCCTTCATGGGGCATCTAATTTGGAAATCAGTAACGTAGTCCCACCAGACCCATGACTTTTTGGCCTCATTTGCCACTCTAAATACGCATAACTGTCTCAGATTTTCAAGAACAACATCTTTTCCATCGTAACCAGAGCTAAAATCTTCTTCGGGGTCTGGAGCACAATATCGTCCATGGTTGATGCATTGAGACTTGCATTGTTTGCTTATAGTGAATGCCTGAGGACAATACCAAGTTATATAATGAGGTGCGAATTGAGTATAACCACCTTTCTCAAGAATTTGAGCTGCGCCTTTAAAGTCTTTTACAAATTCCATCAACATGTCACATTTAACCCCACACTCATCGTTGCTGTTAGTCCACAGTTCATATTCAACTCTATCATCTGGATGCGGAACAGCTTCTCTCCAGTCAAGATTCAGGTTCACCATATCACCACCATCGATTGCTTTCTTTAATCTTTCACCAAAACTTTTACTGATCAATGCAGATGGTATTGTTATATTCTCAATATATCTTCCAGATGCAATACCTTCTTCAGGTGAATCCATAGTTATCAATGGTTCATCAAGGTCATCAGCAACTAGAACTGCAGCTGCACCAGAATTTTGAGCATTCCAAACCTTTTGCGCAAAAAAACAATCTGCAGTGCAATAGATGGTTTTTTAAAATTTGTGAAAATTATGTCCCACAAAAACATACATAACAGCATAATACACATTTCCAGAACAAGGGAAATTGGCATCAAATTACAGGAGCTTACTATTTCTAAGAAGTTTCAGTTTCAATATACAAGCAATACTCAACTTCATTAATCAACAAAACCAACTTGAAAACAAATAAAATTCCATTTACGAACAAATGCATAGAGGCACAAACAACCTACAGAACTGCATTTAGCAAAATTCAATGTATAAAGAGGAAATCCTTCAAAAGAGCTTCTCAAACCAAACCTCGCCATAACAAAAATCGAGGGTAAAAGTTTAATCAAGAATGGTAAGTCATGACATCTTAAAAATGTCTATTTCACAAATAACAAAGAAAAGATGGCCGTTTCGGACAAATTATTCATTTCAATCAAAGTCTTATTAATGCTATTGATATACATTATGGATAGCTTGAGAGTCAACATTTCCAGCATTAACTTCCAACATTGGAGTTATATCAAATAATTGAACTACGAAAAAGATGACATTATGTAAATCTAAATAAACGGAAAAAAAAAAAAAAACTAACATTATATGCTTAGAATTAATATATCCCAACTCAGCTGATTAAACTATATCAAGAATTTCTTTCAGAATCCGAAGTATGTCTCTAACTCCATAATTCGAAAAAGGTGTCTTATAAAAGCACTGACTTCAAAAAAAGTAAATGAATCAACGGCTTAAACAAATTAGGAAAGTAAATCACATTTGTCAAACTAAATGACTAATTCAAGGGCTGAGAGCATATCCTTGAGCTAAAAGATCTTAGGTAAGCACATACGAAACTCCAATGAATGGTGGAGCAATCTTATTTTGTGTAACATGGAACTCAATTCTTCAAAACGGTTAAATCCAAGAGCAAGACTATGACCTATGCACTCCTGGAATCAATAACCATTAAGGCTTTTGCCATAAACAGGCCAACACCATCTCAGGAGAGAACCCTTTCACTAATCATCAAAAAGGGAAATAATCTATCTCAAGTTCTCAACCCAAAAAAGAACAGCTCCAAATCCAATCACCATGTAGCCGACTAAGCATAAAAGGAAAAAAAAAACATATTTAACCTCAAACTAAAAAAACACATCTTACTTCAAATAAACAAATTGTACCCAGGGAATATTTTCAAAACTATTAAATTTAAGCTCAAATTAACTAAATTCACAAAACGGGAATCTCTAAAACTGCATGCACCTCCACGATCAACAAGAACAAAGCTAGGTAAAGCTCCAGGCTTGGCCTTGAAAGAAACCCCAGAATCTCCAAACGGATTGCATCCTTCCTTATTGTCTTTCGGATACACCACAGTTCCAGCCATGCTTCCACCATACAGCGGAATCCCAAAGTTTCCAATTGCACTGTCATAAGTTCCCTTCAAGTCTTCGGGTGACGTCACCCTCAAACTATTCTTCTCCACCACAAACGGACCCACAACTAATTCCGCGAAAATCAGAAGCAAAAACCCAAGGAAGATCGCACCTTTTGATCTTCTGGAACACCCCATTTGCCAAGAATTCCAGAAGAAGGAATTGGACCTGAAATTTGCTAAAGTTATCTACAAAAACTGGGCTTTTTGT
Organism: Haberlea rhodopensis; assembly: GCA_907163345.1. Taxonomy (NCBI): domain Eukaryota; kingdom Viridiplantae; phylum Streptophyta; class Magnoliopsida; order Lamiales; family Gesneriaceae; genus Haberlea; species Haberlea rhodopensis. Next base: position 20,002,808 of record CAJQUN010000002.1, read on the forward strand.
TCTTAATTCTTTGGAGTTCCTGCAGTCAATTATCAGTAAAACACGCACTCAGGTGTGTTGTTAGTGCGTGAGATGTCGGCTGAGGAGCTTGAAAATAATGTAAATCTGAATCGGAAAACTTTGAAGACGGATTTTCACAAAGTCCCTTCCACGTGCAATAACTTGCAAGCCCATCTACCTCAAATATTATTTCTATCAAGCTTATTAATATAAATAAATTAAAATATATATGCATTCTAATTTAATAAAATTATATATATATATATATATAGTAGAAACAACACAAAAAACAAAGGAATAGTGGATAAATAAGTTACTTTTGGTTTATTTTGCTTTTTTGTAGATTTTTTCTAGAGAATTCGACTTTAAAGTTTACGTATATAAATTAAGGTTAAAATTGAAAAAAACAAATGATGGGTACACATTAGTGGTGGTTAACGGGTTGATCCGGTCTGGACCGATCCGAAACCGATCGGCTCCAGATCCGATAATCCCGGAACCGGTCCGATACGTTAAGGAACCAGATCGATTCCTGTTTGGATCGATTTTTTCGAATTTTTTTTCTCAAAAATTCGAATATACATTAGAATAAACAAAAATAATAATTAAAAAATGGATCCGATTTCGGTTCCGGTACAGTCCAGAACCTGATCCGTTTGGTCCGGAACCGATAAGATACCGGATCACCGATCTGTATCCGGTATCTTACCAATTCGAAACCTATTAGCCCAGTTTCGGTTCTGAATCAGGCTAACCGGTTCAATTTTAGGCCGAGTCCGGATTGACCCGGCCCATTAAACAGCCCTAGTACACACTACAAATGTTGGGACCTTGGAACAAGGCATAGCTAGAAATGCTAAATTGACGGGCTTGACATAAAAAAACAAATGTTAATTAATGTTTATAATTTATATTAATATCGATAAATTCGTCAATAAAAATGTTATTTTTCATAATTATCTTGTATAAGCATCTCATTCGCATACTCGTTAGTATCGTTTAATAGTATCTTTATTCATATCCATAAGTTTAACTGTCACTTCATTCTCAATATTTTGTAAACACTTAATAATTTTAATCCAAATTTCAAATGAATATATACAAGTGAACTTAAGTTTAGATTGAAAAAATGTTATAAAAAATATATTTTTTTATTAAAAATGACGTACATCTATATATTTTTTTGAAAAATTATGCTTTAAAATATGAGAAGTTCGGACAAATAAATATAAAATTATTTTCACTTTTATATTTTTTAAAAATAAATATTTTTTGAATAAATATGTCCACTAGGCGTCAGTTGGAGGTCCAAATCATATTAATTTTCTGTATTTATTTATTTTTGTTGGACCATTTATTTAATTACACATTATTCACATGGCCATTGATTTGTAATTATCTATAGCAATTACTAATTTTTATTTTTTTTTGAAAAAAAAGGATATATTATTGTCTTGCCTACTTTTGAAGACATGAATCTCGTAATTTTTCATGAAATACCAACACGATAGTGGAAACAAGCTTTGGAAGTGTTCAATCAGAATGGTGTATATATTTTCCTCATTTTTAGGTTCGGCTCAAACTTGATTTTTTATATCGATAATTATTTAATTTAAAACAAAAAATAATAAATTTCTCAATATGATCACATCAACTTTGATTGAGCTCGAATTTTGATTTACTTCTTTATTTTATACTAATTACGCAAGAGATTTATAAATTTATAATTGTTTTATTGATATGACAGAGATTTATTTTACCAATATAGCTAGTGGCAGTGATTGGGGTGCAGGTGCGGCAGCCTCACCCCAAAACTTTTTTTTGTAATAGGGGCGATTTAAAAAAAATGGTATCTTTTATCCTTATATATTTTTCTAAAAAATTCCCCTTTAATTATATTATGGCTCCGCTCATGAATATAGTCTAATTTTAAAAGATAAATGTTAAAGTTCGAATAATTGCTTTCTCAATATTATCTGAATATACTAAAACAATATGTTATTTCTTGAAAATCTTTCCAAACTTTTTAATCCATTTTTAGGGTAATTAAAGAGCAATTGCGACAATGACATTTTTTCGAAATAATAAATAGAAGTTGTTGGGCTGCGAGCTGCCGATCTGCCTTAACATAATAGAGAGTAATTTGACCTAAGATTATTTTCTGGATGGATGAATGAATTTGAAATTTGGATTTGAAATGACATATATTTTATGTGCATTTCAAATACATCACAATTAGATTTGAATACACTCAATATAAATGCATCCAAATAATTAAATAAATTTAAAATCCAAGATTTGAAATTTATGGCTTCAAATCCCTCAATCTAAATGCGATGTAAGGCTCTTGCTCGAGTTATTGATAACAACGTGTGGGAAGTTTTGTAGTTGTTGGTTTTTCTGTCCCTAGTCACATTAAATATTTAATCCACCAACTACAAATTTGAAATAATTGGTTTAATAAATATTCACACATTGTTATCCAACTGATAATAATTGTGAAATTGATTTTGGTTGTGTTCTATATTAATTCTATGTCCTTTGTTCCTCGACTTCGCTATGCAAATAAGGAATTATTTTTCATTTTGGGTACTATTTTATATAGTGTTTGCCAAATAGATAATTACACTCGTGGTTTGAAAATAAACAGTAAACCCCATTATGATTTTCAAAATATACAGTTTACCCTATGTGGTTTGAAAATAGTTAGTTTACTCCCATATGGTTTGCGCGTGTATGATGTATGAGGGGAATAGTGTGCTATGTTTACAAATCATGTGAGTAAAGCCACGGGAGTAAAATACCTATTAACGATACATGATGTAAAGTACTTATTTAAAAACCACATATCTGTAAGGGGTAAAATCCATTTGCCACTCGTATCATCCCACTTGATTGTCACTAAATGTGACGACCTTGTATAGGATGAACATAAATATTTTGACTGAAATATCTCTATAACAGACTTTTAATATATTAGGAAATTATAAGATAATTTGATATTTTTCGAAAAGATTTGAAATTTACAGTTACCTAAACAAAATGTTTGTCGGATTAATACACCTTTTAAGATTTTAATGATCGTCATTATGGACACAAGAACATGCAACTTCCAGTTTTAAGTCTACGGAATTTGATAAAATGTTATCATGAGAAAAATGCTTGACTAATTAAAAAAAGTAGAAATTTGCACTTGTGAGAACACAGAAATCAATCTTGTTATCCAGTTGGCAGCGTTGGTTTTGGAGCAGTGTGCTTACTTATGAATAGGGATGGCAATGAGACGGGTCTAAACCCGGACCCGTATTGAACCCGTCCCGTTTGGGACGGGTCTAAACCCGGTCAAACGGGTCCCGGGGTGGGTCTGGACCCGGTCAACGGGGCGGGGCGGGTCCTAGGATTGACTGGACTTAACCCGGACCCGCCCCGTATAACATATAAATTATATTAAAAAAATTACTTCTCTTCAATTGCTCAAATCTCAATCGTATTCGTCCCTCTCCCTCACCCTCACAGCCTCGCTAGGGCTCAGCGCTTCAGCCGCTCAGACTCTCACCCACAAGCCACAGCCCACTGCCGCGACTCTACTCTCGTCCCTCAGGGCTCAATCGCTCATACTCTCACCTCACAAGCCACAACCCACTGCCGCGATTCCACTCCCTGCGCGACGCGACTCCATTCCCTGCGGCCTGCGCGACTCCACTCCCTGCCCACTGCTCGACTCCACTCCCTGTTAAGTAATTTTTGGATTTTACATGCACTGTGATTCACGCTTGCAATATGCTTGTTGTTTTTTTTTGTGTTCTCGTCAGTCGTCCATGAATTAAAATTCAGGGTAACGAGGAATATAACTATTGCTGAAGGCATTAAGCTCCGCTAATCCTTTGTTTATATGTGAGTGTGCTTTTATTGTTCCACTAAAGAATGGACGTCTAAGATGGTTTTGCCAAGTTTAGTTGATTGTCAGAAGCAAATATGTACATGAATGAGACTCGAAGAAAAGGAAATGGGGACAAAATTATTTTAGCATGAAGCTACTATGCATGATTTTAAATGATTCGAGAATGATGTAGATTTTAATTTCAAACTCATTACTACATTGGAAACTTGTGATGAAATGATTTTAATTTTCGAACTGTGGCGCAAGCAGCTTCGAACTGTAAATCAGTAAATGGTTAAATGCCTTCCATTGCATATAAATGCTTCGAACTGTAAATGTATGTATTCTTGCGAGTTGCATTGATTTGATTTAGCTCCCTCGTGGCTATTTCTTGATTCTTGAATGTGCATTGCATATATATACTTTTCTGCAGTTTTGATTAATCACTGTCAAAAGATGGAATCTGGAGAAGGAGACAATTCTCAACCATCCATTAATATCCAAGAAAGTAATACAACGATGGATGTTGGAGATGAGAATATTTCTCAAGGTAGTGGTTAGAGAAAACATACATCTGAGGTTTGGAACCATTTTAGAAGATTGATGGTTGAGAATGTTTAGTATGCTGAATGTAATTATTGCAAAGCTCATCTCAAAGCTCCACCTAGTCATGAAACTACTCATTTGAAAAAGCATTATGACAAGAATTGTAATAAGCGCCAAAAAAAATGGATATCCGTCAAAGTCTAATGATGTCAAACAAGAAAGCTAGTGGAAGTAAAGAGCTTGTAACACATATGTTCAACCAAGAAGATTCAAGGCATGAGCTTGCTACTATGATAATCTTACATGATTATCCTCTTAGTATGGTTGATCATATCGGGTTTCGAAGATATTCATCGAGCCTGCAACCATGTTTTAATATTATCTCAAGAAACACACTTAAAAATGATATTTTGAATATTTATAATGATGAGAGGACTAAGTTTTACAAATTGTTGGACAAGCTTAAGTGTCGAATTGCTATCACAACTGATATGTGGACATCAAATAATACGAAGAAAGGTTTCATGGCAATCACTGGGCACTTTATTGATGATTCATGGATTTTACAATGTTGTATCTTGAGGTATGTTCAATTATAATTTTTAAATGTTTGATGCTTTAGAAATATATATTTATGATGTTTAATTATTCTATATAGGTTTGCATATGTTCCAGCTCCACATATAGCCGAGGTATTATCTGATATGCTTGTTGAGTCTTTCATGGTTTGGAACATTGATCGTAAATTATCAACAATAACGGTAGATAATTGCACGACTAATGATGACATGCTTCATCTTTTGTTAGACAAACTATCAAGGAAAGATTTGATACTAAATGGACAGGTACTTCACATGCGTTGTTGTGCTCATATTTTGAATTTAATTGTCAAAGATGGTTTAGAAATAACTAGTGGTGCAATTGAGAGGATACGTGATAGTGTTATATATTGGACTGCTTCACCATCTAGATTAGAAAAAATTGAGGAAACTGCACAACAGATAGATGTTGCTTGTGGAAAGAGACTGTCTCTTGATTGTAAAACTCGTTGGAATTCAACTTATTTGATGTTAGAAACAGCAATCATATACAGGGATGTGTTTCCACGATAAATTTGGTGAATTTTCACAATGAATTGTTTGATTGTAATGAAATGTGAAGGGTTTGGGTTTCTTTAATGTGTCATTGGTTTATGTATAATTCTTGGTTTGATGGATTGGGTCTAAAAATTGCAAATTTGCTGCTTGGAGTGATGAGCGTGGCTATACTAATTTATAATAAAGTTCTTCCAGTATTTTGTTATGCAGTGATGGTGGGAAGATGTTGAAATCTTCGATGATGTGCAGGATTTGGATGCTGGGATCTCCTAATTATGAAAGATGAGAATTTTATCTGGTTTGTACCTATTTCTCTGATGTATATATTCATAATTGACAAATTATGTTTCAAGTTAGATGACAGACAAGCTGAACTTAAAATCATTTACTTAAAAAACGAAACGGGTTCGCGGGTTCAACCCGCCGGGTCGCGGGTCCGGGCGGGGCGGGTCGTGAATTTTTTTTTTTAGGCGGGGCGGGTCCTGGGTTTGGTCAAACCCGTCCCAGACCCGACCCGTTGCCATCCCTACTTATGAATCTCGTGGTAGATCCGATGACCATTCTACTTACTGTACTTGCTTCTACTACTATTGAAACAAAATGAGTAATGAAGAAGCCATCAATCAAATTTTTTTAGTTTTGAACCTTAAATTACATGAAAAATATATTCCAATAAAAATATTTGCTTCTTATATTAAGCATTCTTGATATATACAACAAATATTACAATTGTATCATAAAATCTCAAAAGTTTTGACTGGTCTTTGCAAAGAACATATCAATTGGAATATGTGTACCTACCGAGGGAGATGCTTTCGATTTCTTTTTCTGTTGGCTCGGGCTGGTTTTGTGGTCTTCGTGGATGAGCCTGGCCCAGATTTAAAGATCATGAGATTCTTTACCCGTTTACGAGGGGGCGAAGAGAAGATATTTGGCTCAAGGAAAAGCAATAAAACAGATTGATTACCTCTTCCTAGGCTTGAGGATTCTTGGAGCGCTGCTCGACTCCTCTTCTTGCATCCTTTCGGCTAGGTGGAAGTCAAAATGTTCTTGTCTTTCATCAATGAAGCTAGGGGGTAGTTCGATACCGCATATGGAGCACCTGTAATCATTCAACCACAGAAAAGGCTCTTTTTCGGGTAAAGTTGCAATTGCATTACCACTACAGCCGCTCACTCTTCTATGTCTCTCCAGGCTGCTTTCCTCATATTGCATGGAAGAGGAATCCATTTCAGCCCCAGTTGGAACCATATTTATTGCACCACTCTCTTTACTGTGGTTATCAACCTAAGTAATACGAAAGAATTTAAAAATGTTTTGACTGGAATAAAAGGAGACTAGATGAGAGCTACAAAAATACCTCCGATTTTTTATGTTGGTAAAGTGTCGAAGCTAAAAAACAACCAAATAAGCATACATACATTGTGTCTCGAATAGCCAATCTGAAGATGAAAACTTTCCCCATCTTCCGCCACGAACTGGCCCTGCCTGGAGTCAGTGTGGCCAAGACTTTGGACTTGGTGGACATCTGTTATATCCATCGATTCACATGTCCAACGTGTACCATTAGAGAAATTGGCTTCTCTGCCTATGGATGAAGTACCATCCTCGAGATCGAACTCTGAAATCTTTTGATCGCTCAGACTCCTTCCCATAGCATCATCCGTAACAACGAAGGTAGAAAGTGTTTTCTGTTTAGGGTCTACGGTAACACCTTTACTGTCTTCACTGAAGTGTGACATTCGTAGTCCTGAAAGAAGGAAAAAATTCAAAGTCCAGTATATCACCGCAGAACATTGTCATGAATCAATGCTTGTATACATGGATGCACAAAAAGGAGTGTCTTACCCATCAGTCGGAGAGATACCGGGAGTTCAGCCTTGAGAAGCGTCATTGCATGCTTCAGAATATCCTCACTCGAGAAAATATAGCGTGCCAAAGTCACTGCCCGAGTTCGAACCTGAAGTCTGAAATTAGTGGATAAACATGCCAACAAAATCCTCCTTGAAATAAAAGTGGAAGAAACCATACTTTTGGTTCCTGTCATGATGTAGGATGATATTACAACTCATCGGTATGGCATGTGTTGAATGTACAAACTAATGGCTAAATCAGTTTTAGTTAATACTTAATAGTTGTGCTGAGTTGTTTGACCTTTAAAGGAACTGTTAGCATAATAAATTCACTGTTGAACGAGATTTGAAGCAGAACTTGAAGTTACAGAAAAAGTACGTTTAGATACACAATCTCTAGAAGGAGATTTCATGCGCCCAAAATTTCAGTGATAAATCAAATAGTACCTCAAAACATGATGTTTTCAACTTCAGCGTCAATGTTTTTCCACACAGGCCTTCTTTCTTCAAGTCGGTAGAAAGATTTTCAGCAATATCAACTGCAAAACAGATTGTTACGAATTAAGTTGAGAATATTCATAACATCAAGATGACAGCAAAAGAAAATTGTTTGTGGCATTCACATGAGATACCACCCAACACCAGAACCATTTACGTAGTGGCATTCGTTCAGCTAACTCATTAAATGGAACTCTGATAAGGAAAGGTTGGTTGTATCAGAAAGTCAACAAATCCATGTTGCATCAATGATGGATCAAACTGGCATATCAAAAACTTGCAGCTGAATAATTGACCACTAAAGCAATTAAGTCTAGTGACTACGAGAAAGCAACTGGCTATAAGCATATAATTACTCCATTCCCTAATCCGTAGGGATTTGTTGAAGCTCACAGGAAAAATATCCGCAAAATACCTAATCATCATCACCCAGGGCTGGGTTAAAGTTGTGAGATGGCTTTATTTTATTTTTTGTTGAAGAAATTAACAAAGCAAGTATGATACTGAGGCTAAAATAGAGCTTTCAATAAGAAGTTGCTGTCAAACTAATTTTATAGAAATTAAATGAATTATCACATATTTTGAGCTAGAAAAGGAGAGAAGGCGTGGGTGCAATGACTAACACTGATGTAAACAAGTGAATTTTGGTGAGCATGTTAGACATGTTAATCTAAATTACCCAATTTCCCGTAAAGTGAAGTCTCATCTTTGGTGGATGGAAATGTTCTCTCGGTACTCATACTTTTTCTGTTCGTCACTTGAGGTGTATCTGTCCTTCCAAGCCCCAGACCTACAGACAAGAAAAATTCTACAAAAAATCGAGGAAAAACATTCAGTACATATGATGTAGGAAACTAACATCAGTCTGGTCAAGTAAATAGAATGCGAGCTGCTTTCGATGCCAGATACTTCGAATCTCAAAAGCCTTCGGCTAGCTAAGAGTGTTTTATGACCGAAAAAAATACTAATCACATTAAAAATGAAAAGAGTTTGCAAATATTATTGCACAAACCTGCCGATGAGTGAGAAAATAGTGCAAAGATTAAACTATTCTTCTGCAGCATCTCCTCACATGTTGTAATTCCAAGCACATCCTTCAAAATATTTTCAGTGACTTTACCAATGCCACCAATCTACACAAGTGATTCTTTAATTTCAGAATACAGATTGTGTGAATTTTAAATAAGAACCTCCCACATAAAAACCGTAAAAGCTACCCCAAAATATCAACAGGCAATGAATAATACCTTTCTTATAGGTAGCGAAGATATAAATGTCAAGACAGCCGTGCGGTCATTTGGCAACAGAAACTGTCCATTTGGTTTATTTATATCGGAACAAACCTGTTTGAAAGAAAGATTTTTATTTTTCACATTGGACTAGATGGCAATACTACACAGAACCCAAATTGTAAGCGAAACCAATGAAGGTTTGCATTGCTTGTGAGATAGTTAAAATATAAATGCATCAAATTCTTCCACGTAAAGCCTGCAAAACCTTAGCAAGTAAGCGATTCGGTGCCACCCCAGCACTACATGTGAGTCCAGTCTCACTGTGAACACTTTCTCTGAGCTCTTCTGCCACCTTGAGGAAGCATAAACACCAATAATTAATGATACAAATATCTGAATACAACACAAGACAACAGTGATACGTTTGATAGAAAATAAAAAAGAGATAAGTGGCAATACAAATGAATAGATGAATATTGGATCATGTTGTATTTCAGTTTTCAACATACTTGTCCACCAGTTAATCCCTGGTCGCTGCAGAAATTTGTTATATCTAGGTAGGCCTCGTCCAAACTGGCAGCAAGGAAGTTGGGATCATATTTCTGGAAAACTAAAAAGCAAGAAAGAGCAGAAGGAAAATCAGAAAAGACAAAACGTTGGTGGTTCTGTATCAAGCAATTCACAGGGAAAAACAGATAAAAAGTAACCTTTCCTGGTCAAATCACTATAATAAGTATATTTTTTGAAGTCAGTTGGAACAAAAATGAGTTCTGGACACAATTTCCTGGCAATAAAACCAGGCATTGCAGCTCTAACCCCATATTTCCTCGCCTGAAAGAAAAATTTTGAGATTCATCAAAGCTAAAGCAACAAAAATGACTCACAGTTTTGAATCGAAAGTGAACCCAGATAAATTACAAGCTTAGATGAGATGAAAAAACATTCACAATCAACCGATAAACTCAAACTTGATCATCCCAACCTCATAATTAGCAGTTGAGATCATAGACAAACCACCAACAGCCATTGGCTTGCCTTCCAGAGAAGGATTGCTCAGCGTTTCAACAGCTGCGTAAAAAGCATCCATATCAACATGTAGCCAAGTCCTAGACAAATCACGCGTGGCCTCTAAATCTACCAACCTTTTATCAGCAATCTGTATATGATATATAAAAGCCAATTAAAGCTGGCATGTGCTCAACAGGAGAACTTAATCCCTTCCAAACTTAACAGAAGTAAGGTCAGCCTAACCAAACATAATAGTTCATACATAAATGTGCGAAAAAAAAAAACATATCAAGTTCGAAAATCACGAACATTAACTAACCACCTGTTCAATTTTGCTTCATTTCGATAAGGATAATTTATACCTTCTGATAATTGGCTATATCCGAAGCAGTGAGCTTCGCAAGTTGCACCCGCATATTCTCGATTTTCTGCTTCATGTAAGCTTCTTTTCTTTCCTCATTCTCGAAATACTTGGACCCTTTGCTCATCTCATACACAACTCTCTGCACTTTTTCCTTATCCACCCCTTCCATTCCTATAGAAAATCCAATACCCTAATACTTAGTCTGAATGGGAAATTAAATCTTCATAAAAAAATCGAAATTGCGAGTGTATACAATTAACATCAATCTCTGGACTTGATCAAGAATTACCTGCTTTCGCGTTAGTGTAAACAGTGTGATAGGATTGCCAAGGCCGAGCGATATCTTTCTCAGAAATTGAATCTTCATCATTCTCCATCGATACTCCTCTTTTCCAGCTTTTTAAGATTTTCAATTAGGGCTTTACGATCGGAAAATAAACACGGTTGAAATTTGGGAAATGTAGACGCCGGCGCCAAAAATTAGATCATATATATAATATGAAAACAAGCAAAATTCTTTGGTAAGCTACAGATCTTTTAATTGATAATTATTTAAATCTACTCCCACCCATTCCAGGCCACGTATACAATCTTCAGACATTCAAGGATTAACAAATCTTTAATTTCAATAAATTGAGTATGCAAGAACTAAGTCACATAGGTCGGATGCGGGAGCGGATGCGAATGCGTGAGTGCGTCAATTTGCAAAAAATTTGAGTGCGGGTGCGCCTTAATGCGCCTATTAAAAATTAATAAATAAATATATATATATACATACACACTGATGAAATGAAGTTAAACATACATAATATACATCATGTTTAACAAACTCACATCATTATTATATTATTTACAAATTTACAATATGAAGTTCTTAATAACTTTGGTGTTTGCAGCTTTACCATTCTTAAAAAGCATTAAATTAGATTTTATTGAAGAATCTTACATTTGCAGCTTTGCAAAAATGTTATAGCCAGTGATACAACGTAATTTGAATCTTGTATTTGATCGTTCGTCTAGTAAGAATTCTCCGAAAAATATATTGTAGAAATAGAAATGAAGTATTAAAATTTTGTTTTATTTTAAGATATAAAATAACGAATTTGAAAAATGAAACCAAATTGTTCATATTTATTTCAACATGTTTGGTAATAGTATGAATTTATTAAAAATGACTCATATTATTTCCGGAGACTTATAAATCTTTATGAAATGACTAATATAAACATTTAAATTAACTCAATAAAAATAAAAAGTTTTATTTATAAAGTTCATTCTATTAATTTTCATGCAAAAAACTAAGATATCAAATTTATTATTATTTACTCCGCAAAATGTTACAAAATCACAGATTTATCATACTTTCTTTTATCACATATTTTAATCTTTCATATGTTATTATGTCTTTTCATGATTCATTATCTATCTATTTACCATATAATATAATTTTCTTACCAGCCCGAAATACCTAGAAACCATAAAAATTCATCTAAACCCAAAATCGAAGAATTTTTTTTTATAATTACAAAAAAAAAAAAATTCGGAGAATTAAGGAGGATTAACAAGACTTAGTAACTTAGTGCGCGACTTAGTAAATCTTAATGCGTGAATTAGGAAATCTTAGTGCGCGAATTAGGAAATCTTAGTGCGCGAATTATAAAATCTTAGTGCGCGAACTAGAAATTCTTAAAGCGCGAACTATAAATTCTTAAGTCGCCTTAATGCGCCGCACGCGCACCGAGTTCGCCAGTTCGCGGAGGGGGGTAGGAGGATTATGTGACTTAGTACACACTTCAACTTACACGCAAATTATTTAAAAAAATCTCTCCTCTATGATGGAGTCTTCTCACTTCTATGAAGTTTTTATGGAGCTTCTCTCCTCCACCATGTGGTTTTCTCACTCTTCTCTAGAGCTTTTTTCTCATACATACGAAAGCAGGCGGATGCTGAGGACATAGTAACCCTCTTAGATCCGGCCGGCAAAGGGAAAATGTATGCAAATCGGTTCGGTGTTTTTCTCGAGTTTTGGCGGTGCCACGATCTTGGATTGTAGATGTTGGTTGTGTGTTAGTGTTGGAAAAATGTGTTTAAATTGAAATTAAGCAAGTTGGGCACGAGAAGTCGAATACTTGATAAATGACAAAACGAGCAAAAACGGACGGAAAAATACTGCTCGGAGAAAATCCAGGTAGCTCGGGCGGCTCCCGAGCGTGCCCAGGCAGCCGCCGACTGCTGCCCAAATTTTTTGGGCAGCAAGCTGGGTGCTCGAGCACCGCATCCGGGTGCTCAAGCAACCGAGATTCTACCATGAAAAGTTTGAGGAGGTTTTTCGTGAACGGGTCTCTTTGAGTTCGGGTGCGTTTTTTCATGATTGATTGCCTCCAATTGGTGTCCTTTGATGGAAATGAATGGTTAACTATATATACAACATCCCATATGAAACAGAACATATAGAAAAGCAAGATCAAAGTCATCTCATCATCATATTCATTTTGTTCTTGAAGGAGAGAATTTGCAACCTTTGTGGTTGATGTTCTTGTCATTTGTTGTGCTACAATCACAAGAGAAGTCGTTGTATCTTGGGTGAGTATTGCCACAAACCTAAAGCACCTTGTGCGAAGCAAACTCCTCTTAAGGACAAAAGTGTTATACAATTGCCTCGACTTAAGACATTCGTCATTTTCTTTTCTAAAAATAGCGCAGACGAAACCCCATACAACACAGTTAGTGTTTGTGCTTTTGGATTGGTGTTGTTGATACATGGAGGTCTTTGGTTTCTTGCACTTTTGATTCCAACTTCTTCTTAAATATATCGTTTTTGTGGGGACACTATTTGGTCTCTTTGGTGGTGGGTCACTTGTTTTGCTACACTGCAGGAGCGACGCTTGGTTTTGACTAATGTGTCTCGATTTCGTGCGTCATCAAGTGATGGATCTTGGTCGATGCTCCTCAGCGCAGGTTTTGGATACGATGACTTACTCCTTTGTCGGTCTTTTAACAGTTTATGTCTCTTGGTTATCATTTTTCGTTCCTTCAGTTATATTGGAAGACAGTTCGCTTGTTCAACCAAATCCCGAGCAACGTGGTTTGAGGGGACCTGATTTGGCTATGGTGGTCCCTGCACGCTTCAGATCAAGGTCTAGTGATTAAGATTGGACACTCTTCATTCCGTCTATTTAGTACGTCTCGACATCGATGTGTGTTAGTATTTGCCATATATGACACATGTATTTTTTATTGTTTTATCGTGTTTTATGGGCTTTAGCTACTTCTTCGTTTGTACTGTAGTTTTATTAATATAATTACTATTTATGTTTAAAAAAAACTAAAAATCATATATATATATATAGATACACACGTGTGTCTATACGCTTAATCAGTGTATGTTACGTATATATTTCAAATTTTATCTAATATGAACGAATAGTTTATCGTTCGATGTTACACAATTTGATAATAACGAGGATGAAAGTAATTAGAGTGAAAAGAAGTGAATTATGTAAAGACGATAATTCAAATAAAACCATAATTTTTATAAAAAAAATATAATGTCCAATTTTGTCAAATTGATTAGGGCAGTAAAAGAAATAACATTACTATCTGGCAAATCCATCGTTGATATGAAATATTTCACATAAAAATATCATTTCAATGTGATGATAAGCAGCATCAACATAATCCTAAACCAACATAATCCTAAACCAACTCAATGCACCATATTCTGATTACTTGAATTTTAAAGACTCACATAATTTCCTTGTAATAATTAGGAATTTTCATTTTTCCCGAGTAAATCCAATTTGCTAGTTCCTTCACAAGACAAAAGATAATGATGAAACTCAAAAAAATACTTGATTATCTTGAGCAAATTTGCTCATACTAGTATATTCTTGGTGATACTAGGGATTCTAAGGAGATTGTTCAAAGGAAAAGTGTGAGATGATGAGAACGAATGAAACTTAGAATGGCCAACACGAGATATAGACAAACCTGGACCATTACTAATGTGAACTTTATCACATCCTGAGTATTCGAAGCTAAGAAAGAGGTTCCCAATATCGTTGGTCACATGATGAGAAGCTCCTGAATCAGGAATTTTTGTAGTAGTTAACTACTGCAGCATGCAGGGAATGACCAAGTAGGTGTAGTATAACCATTGGAAATAATATATGAATTTCCTGAAGATCTTTGAGTAGCAGCATACTCTTTGTCAAATCGATAGTAACATATACCAGCCACATGCCCAGTAAAACTACATATTTGGTAGATGGGTCTTCTATTGCTATTTTGCCAATTTCTCCGACCTTCATGAACATTTCTGCCATGTCCACGGCCTCATTGTGATGAACTTCGAGGCTGATGCGAGTTATTAGTTTGTTGATGTGAATAAAATGTAGCAATGTTACTGCTGGTGGAGTGTCACCATGGATATTGTAGGACTCAATCATTCCGTCATGAGCCATGAGTAGGGCACCAAATTCATAGAGGCTCAGTGAGTTAGTTTTGGAGGTGACATGTACCACAACATAATCGTTTTATAGTCTAACACCGCCAAGAATGTACAGAACTTGGTCTTCATCCGAAATGAGATGACCACAAGCAACAAGTATATTCATATAATTCTTCATATTGATGAGATAGCCATTCATACTGAGACTGTCCTTTGTTATCGTTTGCAATTGAAATTTATATTGCATAACTCGTGCTTTTGGATCGAGTTGCAAAGATCGAGGCACTCTTGTGCAGAGACCGTGCTTGAACTCCTTTGCTAATGCACGCCCAAGCGGAAGGGAAAAATAAGTTGGTCTTGTTGACACCAGGTAATAAAGCTGGGATTGATCAGTTTTCGAGCATCTTCTGTAGCGATGTCGATTATCAAGGATGAAAGCATCGAGTCCAAGACCTCTAATTCCTGCCAGGATTTGCAGTTTCCACATGAGATGGTTTTATCATTGAGTTTAACGGAGTTGATTTGATTTACTAGATTTATC